>JARQOD010007457.1:0-39148 GCA_033576555.1 Oophaga sylvatica | reverse complement strand
AAATATCTTTTAAAAAACCCCAGAAAAAAAAAAAATTCCCCTAAAAAAAAAATACAAAATACGCCCTTGTAAAAATAACTATAAAAACTGCCCTTTACAAGAATATAACACAAATACTGCCCCCCAAAAAAAAAAACCACAAAAACCCCCTAACAAGAAATAACACTATAAACGCCCGTAAAAATACCCCAAAATACGCCCCTTTAGAAAAAAAAAAATTACGCCCTTTACAAGAAATAAAACAAAAATCTCCCCCTACAAGAATAAACAAATAATACCCCCCAAAGAAAAAACTACAAATACCCTCCATGTTTTTAAAAACTCCTTTTCAAAAAAATAAAAATACTCCCCTATGCAAGAATAAATACTATTATGCTCCCTTACAAAAAATAACTACAAATTTCGCCCCATGTACAGAATAAAACTACTAAAATCTCCCTTTTTAAAAATAAAACTAAATACTGCCCCTGAACAAGAAATAACTACTAAAACCCCCCTTGGAAAAAATTCCCCCAAAAAAATAAACTACTATAAACTGCCCTTGACAAGAATAATACTATATAAACTGCCCTTGTACAAAAAAAACTACTATAAACTCCCCTATGACAAAAAAAAAATATCCCCAAAAAAAAAAACTAAAAACTCCCCCTTTGAAAAAATAAAAAAAACCCCCTTAAAAAAAATTACTAAAACTCCCCCTTTTAAAGGGGAAAAAAACAAAAAATCCCCATTCAAAATAAACAAAAAATTACTGTCCTGTACAAAAATAACCAATAATACTCCCCCTTTTTACGAAATAACTACAAATCGCCCTTTTACAAGAATTAACTATATAATGCCCCCCAAAACAAGAATAAACTCAAATCGCCCCTTTTAAAAGAAAAAACTACTATAAAATTTGCTAAAAAAATTTTTCCCTTCCCTAAAAAAAAACCCCCTTTTAAAAATAAACATAAAATTTTTTCCCCCAAAAAAAAAAAAAATTCCCCCCAAAAAAAAATTATAATCTGCCCCTAGTACAAAAAAAAAATTTAAACTGCCCTTGTACAAAAAAAACAAAAAAACCCCCCCTTACAAGAATAAATTTACTAAATAGCCCCTTTGTCAAAAATAACAAAAAAACCCCTTAAACAAAATAAACTATAAATACTGCCTTTTAAAAAAAAACAAAAATACTGCTCCTCTGTAAAAGAATAAAACTACTAAAAAGCCCCTCTTACAAAAATATAACTACAAATACCCCCTTTATTAAAAAATAACTAATAAATCTCCTCACGTAACAAAAAAAAACCCCCAAACAAATAAATACTAAATACTTTTTGTAAAGAATATAACTATTTTAAACCCCCATGTACAAAATTAACCAACTTTTAAAAAAATCTCCTATTACAAGAAATAACTACTAAAACCCCCTTTTAAAAAAAATTTAAACTATAAAAACCCCCATGTACAAGAAATAAAATAAAAAATTTATAAACATAATCCCCAAAAAAATTTTTAACAAAATAACTCTTTTCCCCAAAATAAAAAAAAACCCCCTTTACAAGAATAAACTACTATAATACTGCCCTCTGTACAAAAAAATATTTAAATCCCCCTTTTTACAAAAAATTTTTAAAAATATTTTTAAAAACAAAAAAAAAAACTTAAAACGCCCCTTTTAAAAAAAAAAAATACTGCCCCTATTCAAAAATCTACAATTTTTTTTCCCCCTTTACAAAAAATCCCTTTTTTTTTTTTTTTTTTTTTTTTTTTAAAAAAAAAAAAAAATTTTTTTTTTTTCAAGAAAAAAAACTAAATATCCCCTGACAAAATTACAAAAAAAATAAAATTTTTACAAAATTTCTTAATAAATCCCCTATTACAAAAAAAACTCTATTCCCCCCTTTTAAAAAAAAAAATACAAAAAACCCCCCTAGTACAAAAAATAAACTATAATACTGCCCCGTAGGTTTTTGGGGGTTTTTTCAAGAATTAAACAAATTTTCCCCATGTACAAGAATAAACAAAAATTTTTGGGGGGAAAAGAAAAAAAAATTTTTGGGGGAATGGGGGGAAAAAAAAAAAGGGGGGTAAAAAATAACACAAAATGTTTGTTGGTTTTTTTAAAAATTTTAGAAAAATTAATTTTAAAATATGTTGAAAGAAATAAAAAAAATAAATGTTAGGGGGGGAAAAAAAATTTACTGAAAGGGGGTTTTTTAGGGGGGGTTTTTTTTTTTTTGGGGGGGTTTTCGAAAAAGGGGGGTTTTTATTGTTGGTTTTTTTATGTTGTGTTTTTTATGTTAGGGGAAAAATTTTTTTTTTAATAAAAAAAAAATATGGAAAAAAATTTTGGGGTTGTTTTTAAAAATTAAAAATTTTGGGTTTTTTGAAAAAAAAAAAAAAAGGGGAGG
This sequence comes from Oophaga sylvatica, assembly GCA_033576555.1. Lineage (NCBI taxonomy): Eukaryota > Metazoa > Chordata > Amphibia > Anura > Dendrobatidae > Oophaga > Oophaga sylvatica. The sequence continues at coordinate 36,752 of JARQOD010007457.1, read as the reverse complement.
AATAAATTTTTAAATTAAAAAAGTTTTTAAAAAAGGGGTTGGTTTTTTTGTAGGAAAGGAAATTTTAAATTAAATTTTTTTTTCCCGGCCCCCCCCCCCCAAACCCCAAAAAGGGGGGGGAACAGGGGGAAAACCCCCTTATAGCCCCATTTTTTTAAAAAGTGAAACCAGCAATTCCCAAAAAACGGTAGTAAAACATCCAGCCCCACCTACCCGTAGTTTTGGGTAAAACAGTGAAACCCCCTGCAAGAAACAATGAATTGGGGTCCTGCCGTGTCCCTCCCCCCTCGACCCCATTTCGTCCACACTTTTTCAGGGGACGTGTCACTTTATTGCCAAGAGTTCCCTGCTACAGATGTCATAATTTTTCTCTGCAGAAGACAGTTTTTTTCAAAAAATAAGCACATGGGCGCCATTTACAAGGAGACGCACCCTGCAACAACACAGCCACCACTCCCACTTCAGGCACATCAACCTCAACTGTAAGGCTGTGGTTCCACGATCGGAAACCACAGTGCTTTGGACGGAGCGAAAGTCAGCTCCGCCCAAAGCTCCGCCCCCTAGTGAACGCGCGGTCAATCCGGATGTGTTCATGGAACACATCCGGAACACATCCGGAATGACCGCAGGGCTACACAGGCCTGTGTTATTTCCCTTGCGGCGCCGCAGCATCGCCGCAAGAGAATAGGACATGCTGCAGTCTAAAAAGATGCGCCGCATGTCCGTTAACGCAGGTCTGCCGCCTGCGTGTTTTTAAGTATAGTGGAGACGGGATTTCTTGAAATCCCCTCCACTATGCTGTAACATCTGGACGCTGCGTGTTTGACGCTGCGCCAGCGCACAGCGTCAAACACCCAGCAATTCCTGAAGAAATCCAGATCGTGGAAAGACAGCCTAAAAGGCAGAGAGATGTCTGGCTGTATGAGGATCAGTGCAGATAAAAAACACCTCTTCAAAGCATCGAATGCCTCCATGGCAGGACTGGATCACTTGGAGAAGTCCATCCCCTTCCTAGTCATATCCGTAAGAGGTTTGTCTACTACCGAAAAGTTTTTGATGAACTTACGGTAATAGTTGGTGAAACCTAAAAATCTTGTAACGCCTTCATATCCATAGGACGATCCCAATCCAATACCGCCTGGACTTCTATCGGATACATGCGGAAACTGGTGGATTACAACACATATCCTTGGAAATGGATCTCCTCAACGGAGAACATACACTTCTCGGGTTTGACATACAATTTATTGTCTCTGAATATATGTAAGACCTGCCTGACACGTACCTCATGTGACTCAAGGTCATGTGAATAAATTAGTATGTCATCCAGATAGTGAACAATGAATCTGCCTACCAGGTGACTAAAGATGTTATTTATAAAGTGTTGATGTGCAAGCCGGTGGTGTATTTCACTTGCGCTGCTAATAACACCCAAGGCAGAGGTAAAATCAAAAGGGTTTAATATTACAGGTTTTTAAAGTCAACGCGTTTCAGGGTTCTACATGAACTCACCTTCAGGACAAAAACCAGATGTTATATGCTCCCCTGAGATCCAGTTTTGAAAACCATTTTGCTCCTACAATCTGATTAAAGAGGTCCGGGAATGAGAGGGAGTGGATATGGAACCCGGACCATAATCTGATTGAGTTCGCGGAAATCTAAGCATTTATAAAGTGTTGAAAGACGGCGGGTGCGTTCCTCAACCCAAAAGGCATCACCAGATTCTCATAGTGTCCCTCAGGTGTACTGAACGCTGTTGTCCACTCATCCCACTTTTTAATGTGGATGAGATTATATGCCCCACTGAGGTCCATCTTAGAGAACCATTTTGCCCCAACAATTTGATTAAAGAACAAGAGGGATTGGATAAGGATCACGGACAGTGATCATATTGAGTTCCCGGTAGTGTTGAGCATTCCGATACCGCAAGTATCGGGTATCGGCCGATATTCACTGTATCGGAATTCCGATACTTAGTTCCGATATTTTTCCTATATCGTATACCGGAATCGGAAGTTCCCATAATTCTTTGAGAGGCAATGTGATTTTAGTCAGCCAATGAGGAATCCTAAGAAGTGTGGGCACATCCTGTACTGCTGCGGTCATCTTAACTAATGGCATGGCTGTGATTGGCTGCTGAAATGATGTCAGAATGCACTATAAAAGGCGCCGCCGCCATTTTAGCGTCACTGTGCTGTGAACTCAGTTAGGGACAGAACGCTGCTCTGCTGACTCAGAGGGACAGTTAGAGATTGCGATTTTGTGTACTTTGCTTTAGGCAGGCTAGTTTACCAACCGCTGTGTAAAGCTTCCTTTTGCCTTGCAGTGTTGTTTTAACAGCTCTGTGCAAGGTGTTTGTGTGAGAGTGCAGGTGAAGCTGCAGTTTGCTCTGCATCCAACGCTGTCTGTAGGCATCTGCACGTGTCACTCACAGACTCTTTTTTTTTTTCTGTAGTGTAATTCTAGCTGCTTCATTCAATAGAAATTATAGTGTGATGCGCTTCCATCCGTAAACAATACATTGGTTGCAAACACTGTAGAAGTACAGAAAGGAGCCTTTCACAGATAGTGAACAGTTGTGTTTCAGTGTTCACTGCAGTCTGTGAGGTTTTTTTTTTTTTTTTTTTAAATGCAGATCACGCTCCAGTTACTTCTTCAACTAATGCTGCGTGTACTCTGCTGAGTGTCTGTCACTGGCTCATCCTTGTCATTTTTCTAAAATTGGTGCTGCTTTATTCTATTTTCAATTTACTAAAATCTATTAGTGTGACGCTCTTCCATCAAAATACAATACATTGCTTGCAAACATAATAGAAGTCCACAAAAAGGCCTTTCACAGCAAGTGAACAGTTGTGTTCAGTGTTCACTCTAGTCTGAGGTTTAATTTTTTGGTAGGAGTGTAGATCCCGCTCCACTTACTTCAACCACCGCTGCGTGTACTCTGCTGAGTGTCTGTCACTGGCTCATCCTTGTCATTTTTCTAAAATTGGTGCTGCTTTATTCTATTTTCAATTTACTAAAATCTATTAGTGTGACGCTCTTCCATCAAAATACAATACATTGCTTGGAAACATAATAGAAGTCCACAAAAAGGCCTTTCACAGCAAGTGAACAGTTGTGTTCATGTTCACTCTAGTCTGAGGTTTAATTTTTTGGTAGGAGTGTAGATCCCGCTCCACTTACTTCAACCACCGCTGCGTGTACTCTGCTGAGCGTGTCTCACTGCCTCATCCTTCACATTTTTCTCGAATTGGTGCTGCTACATTCTATTTCAAATAATTCAAATCTATTACTGTGACGTGCTTCCATCCGTATACAATACATTGGTTTCAAACACTATAGAAGTACACAAAGGGGCCTTTCACAGCTAGTGAACATGGGTTTTTAATTTTGAACTAAAATATGTATTTTTTCAAATGACACAAATATAAGTAATGTTGAAGAGGAATAGTCCTACATCCATTGTTTGCACAATATTACAGGTGTACATCACGTCCCTTAATTAACAATGTATTATTTTATTTACTTGTATGCTTTTATTTAAAAGCCAAGAACACAGAAGGATAACCTTCGCACTGCAGCTGTTGTCAAAGTTCAACCCACATTATGCACTTCCAACATTGCAGCATTTGAGGCATGATGTGAGTTGGATTTGTCAAAGTTATGGAGTGAGAAGGTTCACCATCAGTACCCTATAGCATAAGTATGCTTTTGTGTTAGCATTTGTGTTAGACATGTGGATATCTGCCATAATATGTCACAATTATTTAGTTACAGATTTGTTACCAACACTAATCATTGAATGGTTTTAAATGTGACGTTTGACTTGTTTACAGCTTAGAAATAAGGGTGTAGCCTGATATCTATGTGTAGCACTAGCCACTTTAACATGTCATGTTTTTTTCAACATGTGTAGCTAGGTAGCAGTAATTTTTGCCGGACACACAGCAGGGGAACAGCAGGCGTTACTGAACCCCACAAACACATCACCGATTGTTTTGATCTGTGCATCCAACACTTCTGAGCCCAGGGTCAAGGAGGGTGTAGGCTGAAGCCTAGTATGAGATGTTTGAACTTTAATTTTAACTTTAATTTGGAGTTAGCAGCATTATTTTTTGTCAGACACACAGCAGGGGAACAGCAGGCGTTACTGAACCCCACTATCACTATAGCTTGTGTATTGGTCTGTGGACACGACACTTCTGAGCAGCAACTGGCAGTGTTGTAGCCCAGGGAGTATAGTTCAGGTGGTAGAAAGATGAACATAACAGGAGACATGGAAAACGTTGCCAACCAGTTAGTTAATCTGAAACCGGACAGGCAAATTCAGGCGAGATTCATGCCTAGTTCATTTTCAGAAAAGTAAGCCGTTCTACATTATCGGAGGAGAGTCGCATGCAACGGTCTGTTAGTACACCACCTGCAGCAGTAAAGACGCGCTCCGATAATACACTGGCAGCAGGGCAAGCCAGCACCTCCAATGCATACGGCTAAGCTCTGGCCATGTATCCAGCTTAGAGACAACAAACTTGAATGGGGAAGAGCCATCTGGGAGTACACTGAGAGGACAAGACATGTAGTCTGTCACCATCTTACGGAAATGTTGCCTCCTGCTGACTGGAGCCGTCTCGGATGGTGTAGACATTGGTGGCGCTGCCACAAAACTTCGCCACATTTGGAACATACTGTTCTTGCCCTGTGCAGAGGCGCTGCTTGTGCTCCCTCTTGTTGCAGAGCTGTCTCCACTGCCTCGACGCACAGAGCTGCTTTGTAAAGCAGTAGCAGCAGCAGTGCTCTCGGCTGGAATGGAGAACATTATGGATTGCACCAGTGTGTCTTGGTACTTCCGCATTTTACGCTCCCGGTTCAACGGTGTGATGAGGCTTTGTAAGTTGTCCCGTAGCGAGGGTCTAGGAGGGTGTATAGCCAATAATCAGACGTGGTGTGAATGTGTTCGATGCGGCGGTCGTTTCTCAGGCACTGCAGCATGAAATCAACCATGTGCTGCAGACTCCCAACTGGCCAAGAAACGTTGTCCCCTACAAGAGGCGTCATCTCTGCCTGCTGTGCATCACCCCACCCTTGGTCTACATACTGACTAGAGCATTGTCTACCTCCCTCTGGAGCGATGTCTTCCTCCTCCATTGACTCCTCCTCATCCTCCTCACAAAGTCCTTCAAATACATAAAAATTTACAAAATTTAAAACTCAAAATTTAAAAACATTGTATCATAATTCTGTAACATCACTTTATGGAAACACAATAGCATTACAAAAGGATAGACAAAAACTGTACATTATGTGCTTTGTAAATACATTAAAAGTTTGGAATGGTTATGAAAATATAGACAGCGACTCTGGAGGTTCAATTGTTGATACAGCATGGTACTTTGAAAGTCCTCCAGCCCTTTGTGAGGAACCACGTTGCGCTGACTGTCCAGAAGGTGATGGAATTTGTGACTCCTCATCCTCCACCTCTTCCAAAACCTCATGCCTTAGTGCTTGCAGTGTTTTTTGAAGCAGGCAGATAAGGGGGACAGTCAGGCTGACTAGTGCATCATCTGCACTCGCCATCCGCGTTGACTCATCAAACGCACGCAAAACGTGGCAGATGTCCTTCATAGAGTCCTTCGCCACTCATTACACTGGTGCCCATTCATTATAGGATCCAATTCTAATTACTGGTTCTCACCAACAAAGCTCTCCACAGTGCAGCACCCCCCTACATCTCCTCCCTCATTTATATTTATCGGCCTAACCGACTGCTGCACTCTGCAAACGACCTTCGACTAACCTCTGCACTAATCCGTACCTCCCACTCCCAACTCCAAGACTTCTCCCGCGCTGCGCCAATCCTCTGGAATGCTTACCCCAAGAAATTAGGACTATCCGCAATTTGGATGGTTTCAGGCGCTCCCTCAAAACACATTTGTTCACAGTGGCCTATCACATTCACTAATCAAAGTCATTCTATGTGTAAGTCTGTGTGTGTAGCCCATTCACTATCTCCATGCATCCCTCACTCCCTTAAAATGGCTGGACCATCATTGTAAAAACACCATTGTATATAAACACCTGTACTTTGTATCTCCCCCACCTCATTGTAGATTGTAAGCTTTCACCAGCAGGGGCGGCTGATTTTGCTTTAATTATTGTATTGTTAACGTTGTTACTTATGACTTTGTTTTGAAACTGTTAAACTGTAAAGCGCTGCGGAATATTATGGCGCTATATAAATAAAGAATATTATTATTATTATTATTATAGAGGCCCACTCAGTAGTGGTGAAGTGTGAACGGCGCTAAATTGCGAGTTGATTGCGCCTGATGCAGCTGATACTCCATTACTGTTGGCTGCTGCTCACACAACCGCTCCAACATATGTAACGAGGAATTCCACCTGGTGGGTACGTCACATATGATGCGATGTTCATGAAGGCGAAATCTGCGTTGCAGAGCTGCAATCAGCGATCTGGCCATGCTGGAACGTCGCAAGTGAGCGCACTCTAGGCGGACCTTGTGCAGCAGTGCATCAAGATCCGGATAGTCCCTCAAAAAACTCTGCACGACCAAGTTGAGCACATATGACAGACATGCTATGTGAGTGAGGTTGCCAAGGCCCAGAGCTGCCACCAGATTTCGGCCATTGTCACACACTACCAAGCCTGCCTGTAGATTCGCTTCCAAAAACCACACGTCGCTCTCCTGCTTTATGGCATTACAGAGCTCCTGCGCTGTGTGGCTAAGATTCCCCATGGAAATTAATTTCAGGACGGCCTGTTGACATTTGGACACGGCTGTGCTCATATCGGTCGCAACAGGTAAACGTTCACGGGTCCATGTGGAGGTAGACCGTGACGGCTCCTGCAGCGATGATTCTGAGGAACTGGAGTAGGAGGAGGAGTCAATGTGTACAGACTTGATTCCTGCAATCCTTGGAGTTGGCAGAACACGTACAGCGCCACTCGCAAGATCAGTACCCGGCTACACAACATTGACCCAATGGGCAGTGAGGGAAAGGTATTGTCCCTGGCCATGGGTGTTAGAAGCCTCTTGTTAGGTTTTGTTTCAGTTTGCTGGTCACATGACCTTTTTTCCCTATTTAGTCTGGCTCCGCCCTTCTGGCTTTGCTTGACTTCATTGTATTATCTACTGTTAAGCTAGCCGGGTGCTTAGGTGCCTTAATCAGTCAGTTTTGCTTGATGTTAGGATCGCAAAGTATTTTTTTTTTCTGTTTAATTATCCATGCTACAATTTATGTTAGGAGGTGTCCACCTTTTCTCCCAGTCCCTAGATCTTGTAGGGATTCCTCCCTCGCAACTATAGGTCTTCGTTCACACTAGATGAGGACTTTAGCGGGTCTGGTCGCAGGATCAGGTTCCCCGTTACATCGTAGGGATTCAGCTTAGTTGTATTGTAGGGACAGAATTCCCTTCTTTCCTTACTGGTTGTAGCAGATCATAACAATGGGTACTGGTCCACGCATCGGTGGTCAGGTGGACCTTGCTACTGAGGGCGTTTAGTAGCGCATGTTTAATTTTTCCCTCAACATGCTTTTGCAGACCAGGGACGGCTTGCCTGCTGAAATGAAATCGGCTTGGCACATTGTATTGTGGGACTGACAATGATATTCAGTTACGGAAACTGTCTGTCTCCACCAGCCTGAATGACAGCATTTCAAGGGACAGGAGTTTTGCAATGCCAGCATTCAGAGCCTGTGCTCGTGCATGGTTTGCGGAGTATGGCCGTCTTTTATCCCATGCCTGTGCTACCGATGGCTGTTTTGTGGCCTGGGAGTGTGAGGATGACAGGGAACTTGCTGCTGTGTGTGGAATAACACTTTGTCTCTGGACAACAGTGACCGAGGTTCTTCCATGGCGATCCTGTGAGGAAGCAGAACCAGCTGTGTGTGAGCTCGATGAAGAGGCTTCAACACAAACCTGTAGGTTGGCCTACATCTCCAGTGTGTCTTTGTAACTCAACTACGTGCTTTGTCCGCACATGTTTCCACATATTTGTGGTACTGAGGTGACTGACACTTTTAGCTATTTTTAATTTTTGATTACACAGCTTGCATTTGACATAGCAAATATCATGTGCAAGTGTGTGAAAAAAGGACCACGCAGTGCAAGTCCTGGGAGCGCACGTTTTGACTTTTGGAAGACAACTGCTCCGAACAGGTGCCAAACTGGAGGCTACAGGCAACCGAGTCTGCAGCCTAACTCTCCCTCCTGTTTGTACCGTTGGGGCAATGTCTTCCTCTATCTTCCTTCTATCACTAACCACTTCTCTAGGCCTCTCCCAGCTTTCAACCAAAGTACTGGTTCTCAGCCACAAAGCTATCCACAGTGCAGCACCCTCCTACATCTCCTCCCTCATTTCTATCTATCGGCCTAACCGACTGCTGCGCTCTGCAAACGACTTTCGACTAACCTCTGCACTAATATGTACCTCCCACTCCCGACTCCAAGACTTCTCCCGCGCTACGCCAATCCTCTGGAATGCTGTACCCCAAGAAATTAGTACTATCCACAATTTGCATGGTTTCAGGCGCTCCCTTAAAACACATTTGTTCAGAGCGGCCTATCACATTCACTAATCAAAGTCATTCTATGTATTCTGTGTAAGTGTGTATGTGTGTGTGTGTCTCTAGCCCATTCACTATCTCCATCCCTCAGTCCCTTAAGATGGCTGGACCATCATTGTAAATGCACCATTGTATATAAACACCTATACTTTGTATCTCCCCCACCTCATTGTACATTGTAAGCTGTCACGAGCAGGGGCGACTTATTTAGCTTAAATTATTGTATTGTTAACGTTGTTACTTATGACTTGTGTTCTTAAACTGCAAAACTGTAAAGCGATGCGTAATATGATGGCGCTATATAAATTAATATTATTATTATTAGGATTCCTCTGAGCTGCTCCCACCACCTTCCTGTTCCTCACGCCATGTTGGGTCTTGGACCTCATCATCTCCACTACCCTCTGCCAACACCTGCTGCTGTTGGGTGGTCCGGTCAGCACCATGCTCAACAGAAACTGGCACCTGAGTCTCATCATCATCAGATGCGTTCTGCGGTGTGCTGACCATCGGCACTGTCTCACCCGCCTCTTCAGATTCAGAGAGACACAGCTGTTGCGCATCACTGCATACTCCCTCTTCTTCACATTACAGAATGCTGCTTGGCTGGGCCCCTGTTTGCAAGCCAACAGATTCTGAGAACAGAAGCAGACACTCAGCTGGCTCCTGTACAGAACTCTCTGACTGCCTGGGCAATTTGACAGGCGGTGAAGAGACAGATGGTTGCTCAACAGTGCTGTGGTCCACTCCTGAGAGGAGGTGGAAGCAATTGAAGTCGATGCATTGGCTGATATCCAACCAACAACGGCTTCAATTTGTTCTTCCCGCAGCAGGGGGGTACTCCGAGCTCCTACAAAAGTGTGCATAAAGGAACGCTCACGGGGAAAACTGGTGGATGCTGTGTCACTGGGGGCCGCAGCAGCCACAGAATCCCCACGTCCTCTCCCTGAAGAAACTCCACAGCCACGACCACGTGCCTTACTCCCTGCCTTCTTCATCTTGGTAGATTGATAAAGAAAGTCTGAAAAGTTATAAGGCCTAAGTGTGGTTATTCCGCAGAGACTGCAGTGAACACTGCACACAACTGTTCAGTAGGTGTGAAAGGCCCCTTTGTGTACTTCTATAGTGTTTGCAACAAATGTATTGTATACGGATGGAAGCGCGTCACACTAATAGATTTTATTTATTTGTAATAGAATGGATCAGCAACAATTAGAGAAAAATTTCAAGGATGTGCCAGTGACACACGCTCAGCAGACTACAACCAGCAGTGGTTGAAGAACTAACTGGAGCGTGATCTGCACTCCAAAAAGGAAAACCTCAGACTACAGTGAACACTGCACACAACTGTTCACTACCCAACGCGTCTCAGCAGGAAGGCAGTCTGTGCGTCAAAACAAAGGCGCAAGCATACATCCACGTACCCTGTTTATAAAGCTATATAAAAAAAATTATGTAGTAGTGACGCACACTTTATTGAGGTACAGTATTACATCGCCATTCACCATCTGTGGCTATGCAGTCTCATCTATATATACCTTATCTATCCGTTGTCATGCTTGCAAGTCAACAGTCAGGCATAAATAGCAATTTTCACTATGCACTATGCACTTTTTAAAGGTTATGTTTGTTAAAAAAATGATTATTGCCACATATTATGAGTATTACATGATGGAAATTGTATAATTTTGTATAAACTGTTTAGTGACATTATTCAGCAAATGTAACATTTTAGTAATGTCACAGATAACTTGTAATGCTGATGATGTTTTGAAGTCAGACATTCATTGTCTATACAATAAAAATGGTGTACATACTGTTACTTATCCATCATTAATGGATTCAGATATGTACTTGTATGCTTTTATGTACAACCGTATAGCAGATTCCTTAACTAATTTATTTTGTGGTTTGCATTGCTGTTCAACATGTTAATGTATGTGTTTATGTTTGTCAATTCTTTATTTATCTAGATATTAGTTTAAATGAATCATCATCTTATGGTAGTAAAGGTTATCTTTCTCTTGTTTGAAGTATAGACATTTAAAATTGACAGGTAACAAGGAAATTACTTGATCTAGTATTTAACCCCTTAACGACCAAGCCATTTTGTAGGTTAAAGACCAGGCCAATTTTTACATTTCTGACCACTGTCTCTTTATGAGGTTATAACTCTGGAACGCTTCAACGGATCTTGGCGAGTCTGAGATTGTTTTCTCGAGACATATTGTACTTCATGATAGTGGTAAAATTTCTTCAATATAACTTGCGTTTATTTATGAAAAAAACAGAAATATGGCAAAAATTTTGAAAATTTTGCAATTTTCAAACTTTTAATATTTATGCCATTAAATCAGAGAGATATGTCACAAAAATTAGTTAATAAATAACATTTCCCACATGTCTACTTTACATCAGCACAATTTTGGAACCAAAATTTTTTTTTGTTAGGAAGTTATAAGTGTTAAAAGTTGACCAGCAATTTCTCATTTTTCCAACAAAATTTACAAAATCATTTTTTTTAGGGCCACCTCACATTTGAAGTGAATTTGAGGGGTCAATATGACAGAAAATACCCAAAAGTGACACCATTCTAAAAACTGCACCCCTCAACGTGTTCAAAGCCACATTCAAGAAGTTTATTAACCCTTTAGGGACTTCACAAGAATTGAAGCAATGTGGAAGGAAAAAATTAACATTTAACTTTTTTTCCCAAAATTTTTCTTTCGACACAATTTTTTAAAATTTTGTCAAGGGTATCAGTAGAAAATGAACCACAATATTTGTTGTACAATTTCTCCTGAGTACATTGATACCCCATGTGTGGGGGTAAACCACTATTTGGGCGCATGGCAGAGCTCGGAAGGGAAGCAGCGCCATTTGACTTTTTTGGCTGGAATTTAGATTGGACGCCATGTCGCATTTGGAGAGTCCCTGTGTGCCTAAACAGTGGAAACCCCCCACAAGTGACCCCATTTTGGAAACTAGACCCCCCAAGTAACTTATCTAAATGTGTTGTGAGAGCTTTTAATCCCCAAGGGCTTCACAGAAGGTTATAACGTAGAGCCGTAAAATTAAAAAATCATGTTTTTTCCACAAAAATGATCTTTTCATCCCAATTTTTATTTTCCAAAGGATAAAAGGACCCAAAAGTTATTGTGCAATTAGTCCTGAGTACGCTGATACCCCATATGTGGGGGTAAACCACTATTTGGGTGCATGGCAGAGCTCGGAAGGGAAGCAGCGCCATTTGACTTTTTTGGCTGGAATTGAGATTGGACGCCATGTCGCATTTGGAGAGTCCCTGTGTGCCTAAACAGTGGAAACCCCCCACAAGTGACCCATTTTGGAAACTAGACCCCCCAAGTAACTTATCTAAATGTGTAGTGAGAGCTTTGAACCCCCAAGGGCTTCACAGAAGGTTATAACGTAGAGCCGTAAAATTAAAAAATCATGTTTTTTCCACAAAAATGATCTTTTCATCCCAATTTTTATTTTCCAAAGGATAAAAGGACCCCAAAAGTTATTGTGCAATTTGTCCTGAGTACGCTGATACCCCATATGTGAGGATAAACCACTATTTGGGTGCATGGCAGAGCTCGGAAGGGAAGCAGCGCCATTTGACTTTTTTGGCTGGAATTGAGATTGGACGCCATGTTGTATTTGGAGAGCCCCTGTCTGCCTAAACAGTGGATACCCCCACAAGTAACCCCATTTTGGAAACTAGACCCCCCAAGGAACTTATCTAGATGTGTGGTGAGAGCTTTGAACCCCCAAGGGCTTCACAGAAGGTTATAACGTAGAGCTGTAAAATTAAAAAATCATATCTTTTCCACTAAAATGATCTTTCCACCCCCAATTTTTATTTCCCAAAGGGTAAAAGGACCCCAAAAGTTATTGTGCAATTTGTCCTGAGTACGCTGATACCCCATATGTGGGGGTAAACCACTATTTGGGCGCATGGCAGAGCTTGGAAGGGAAGCAGCGCCATTTGACTTTTTTGGCTGGAATTGAGATTGGACGCCATGTCGCATTTGGAGAGTCCCTGTATGCCTTAAACAGTGGAAACCCCCCACAAGTGACCCCATTTTGGAAACTAGACCCCCCAAGGAACTTATCTAGATGTGTGGTGAAAGCTTTGAACCCCCAAGGGCTTCACAGAAGGTTATAACGTAGAGCAGTAAAATTAAAAAATCATATCTTTTCCACAAAAATGATCTTTCCACCCCCAATTGTTATTTTCCAAAGGGTAACAGGACCCCAAAAGTTATTGTGCAATTTGTCCTGAGTATGCTGATACCCCATATGTGGGGGTAAACCACTATTTTGACACATGGCAGAGCTGGAAAGGGAAGGAGCGCCTTTTTCAAATGCAGATTTTGATGGAATGGTCTGCGGGTGTCATGTCACGTTTGGAGAGCCCCTGATGTGCCTAAACAGTAGAAACCCCCCACAAGTGACTCCATTTTGGAAACTAGACCCCCCAAGGAACTTATCTAGATGTGTGGTGAGCACTTTGAACCCCCAAGTGCTTCACAGAAGTTTATAACGTAGAGCCGTGAAAATAAAAATATCATATTTTTTTCCACAAAAATAATCTTTTTGCCCCCAAATTTTTATTTTTATAAGGGTAACAGGAGAAATAGGACCCCAAAAGCTATTGTGCAATTTGTCTGAGTACGCTGATATCCCATATGTGGGGGGGAACCACTATTTTGACGCATGGCAGAGCTCGGAAGGGAAGGAGCACCGTTTTTAAATGCAGACTTTGATGGAATGGTCTGCGGGTGTCATGTCGCGCTTGGAGAGCCCCTGATGTGCCTAAATAGTAGAAACCCCCCAAATGACCCCATTTTGCAAACTAGACCCCCCAAGGAACTTATCTAGATGTGTGGTCAGCACTTTGAACCCCCAAGGGCTTCACAGAAGTTTATAATGTAGAGCCGTGAAAAAAAAAAAATATTTTTTTCCACAAAAATTAACTTTTTGCCCCAAATTTTTATTTTTCTAAGGGTAACAGGAGAAATAGGACCCCAAAAGCTATTGTGCAATTTGTCCTGAGTACGCTGATATCCCATATGTGGGGGGGAACCACTATTTTGACGCATGGCAGAGCTCGGAAGGGAAGGAGCACCGTTTTTAAATGCAGACTTTGATGGAATGGTCTGCGGGTGTCATGTCGCGCTTGGAGAGCCCCTGATGTGCCTAAACAGTAGAAACCCCCCACAAATGACCCCATTTTGCAAACTAGACCCCCCCAAGGAACTTATCTAGATGTGTGGTCAGCACTTTGAACCCCCAAGGGCTTCACAGAAGTTTATAATGTAGAGCCGTGAAAATAAAAAAATCATATTTTTTTCCACAAAAATTACCTTTTTGCCCCAAATTTTTATTTTTATAAGGGTAACAGGAGAAATAGGACCCCAAAAGCTATTGTGCATTTTGTCCTGAGTACGCTGATACCCATATGTGGGGGGGAACCACTGTGATCGCCTTACTGCGATCTTTGGGAGGCACAATGAACAAATCCACAAAAGGTGAAGAATTGGTTTTCTTTTTTACGCTGTTCCTCATGCGGTATTAGTGATTAGGCGACTTTATTCCTCGGATCGGTGCGATTACAGCGATACCAGATTTACACCCTTTTTTCATGTTTAGCTTCTGTCACACACTAAAAGATGCTTTTTCTTGGAATAATTTTTTGTAAGAAATTTTTGCATCGCCGTATTTTGAGAGCTATAATTTTTCCATATTTCGGCCGACAGAGTTATCTGTGGGCTTATTTTTTGCGGGACGAGCTGACGTTTTTATTGGTACCATATTCAGGCACATAACGTTTTTTGATCGTTTCCTATTCCGATTTTTGTGGAATCAGAATGAACAAAAACCAGCAATTCAGGAATTGTTTTTTTTTTTTCCTCCGTTCCGTGTGTGGTAAAATTGATAAAGCAGCTTTATTCTTCGGGTCACTACGGTTACGGCGATTCCTCATTTATATATTTTTTTTTATGTTTTGGCGTTTTTTACACAATAAAAATTTTATAGAAAAAATAATTATTTTTGCATCAGTTTATTCCGTGAGCTATAACTTTTTTATTTTTTTGCTGATGATGTTGTATAGCGGCTTGTTTTTTGCAGGACAAGATGACGTTTTCAGTGGTACCATGATTATTTATATCTGACTTTTTGATCGCGTGTTATTGCACTTTTTCCAAGCGGTATAATGATACCGCTTGGAAAAAGTATAATTTACTACTTTTTTGTGTTTTTTTTTACGGCTTTCACTGAAGGGGTTAACTAGGGTTACGCTTTTATAGATGGGATTTTTACGGACGTGGCGATACCTAACATGTGTATGTTTTTTGTTTTTTATTTTTTTTATTACATAAAAATATGTATTTTTTAGGGGATTTTTTTTAAATTATTTTTTAATATTTTTTTTACAACTTTTTTAAAAAAATGATTTTTTTTAACTTGTCCCTTTATGGGACTTTCACTTTTTTTACTTTTTATTGCAGTTACAATGCATTGCAATGCTCTGGCATTGCAATGCATTGCAACTATAGTGGAAGCTGCTGTGACAATGATCACAGCAGCTTCCCGTAGCTAAATGACCCGGAGGTTGTCATGACAACCCCGGGTCATCAAGGCAGAGATCGGCCCCTGCAAATACATTGCAGGGTGCCGATCTGAGGCAGAGGGAGCTCCCGACCCTCTGCCTCCCCCCCTGAGCTCTGCGATCGCGCTGGATCGCAGCAGTCAGGGGGTTAACAGCCAGGGGCGGTGGGGGCTCCGCTCCTGGCTGTCAGTGCAGGAAGCCTGGCCACTGCAGCGCCGGCTCCTGCACTGATTGCGCTGGGGAAGCTGAAATTTCAGCTTCTCCTGCACGATCGCTGCTGTGTTTGGTCAGTCAGATTGACTGACCAAGCACAGCGCTGTAGGTGCGGGGACCGACGGCAAAGGTCCCCGCACCGCTTGCCGTGCCTGTCAGCTGTCTGTGACAGCTGTCGGCACTGATCTACCACTGCGTGTTTACACGCAGTGGTAGATCAAAGCCATGACGTGCAGAGTCCGTCCTGGTGCCGGAACTGGCACCTTGCCATGACGGACTCTGCACATCAGTGGACATTAAGGGGTTAAACATCCTCCTTGACCCTGGGCTCCAACACCGCCAGTTGTTGCCTGTAAGTGCTGTTAGCACAGTCAACACTTGCTCCTGTGTTACTGGGGTTCAGTAATGTCAGCTGTTCCCTGCTGTGTGTACGTCAAAAAGTCCTGCTGCCTCCACCCTGTTCTATTCTCATCCCTGGGCTCCAACACCGCCAGTTGTTGCTCGGAAGTGCTGTTAGAACAGTCAACACTTGCTCCTGTGTTACTGGGTTTCAGTAATGTCAGCTGTTCCCCTGCTGTGTGTACGTCAAAAAGTCCTGCTGCCTCCACCCTGTTCTCTTCTCATCCCTGGGCTCCAACACCGCCAGTTGTTGCCTGGAAGTGCTGTTAGCACAGTCAACACTTGCTCCTGTGTTACTGGGGTTCAGTAATGTCAGCTGTTCCCCTGCTGTGTGAACGGCAAAAAGTCCTGCTGCCTCCAACCGGTTCTCTTCTCATCCCTGGGCTCCAACACCGACAGTTGTTGCTCGGAAGTGTCATTGGCACGGGTACTCAGTCCTGCCCAGACTGGTTACAGCACGCCATCTGTTTCCTGTCAGTGTAAACGTCACTTAGCCTCCAATAAGTTGTCCTGTCGTGTTGCGGTCGGGTTACCCGACTCTATGGTGCCTGGAGTTTAGGTGCTTCCTATGTGTGCTGCGGGATATGCAAATAAAGGCTGTTTCCGTTGTGACAATAGGACAATCACCCACTGTAGTACTGTGGGATTCGGTAACTGCGGCCGGCTCGCGGCCTGTCAACTTAAATTTCCATGGGTACCTTCTGCTACCCGTCCGGGTTCCAGTACCGTCAGCTGGTTCTCCGCAGTGCCTTTGGCCTAGGTGCCTCCATCTCGGTATCCGAGTTCCAGCAACGTCTGCTGGTCCTTGGTAGTGCTTTGGAGCACAGGTACCTCCTGCTTAGTAACCGTGTCCCAGTAACGTCAGCTGGTCCTCGGTTGTGCCATTGGCTCTTTTCCTTCTGCTGCCCCTCCGGGTTCCAGCACAGTCAGCTGGTCCTCGTTACTTGCATTGGCTCTTGTACCTTCTGCTACCCGTCCGGGTTCCAGTACCGTGAACTGGTTCTCCGCAGTGCCTTTGGCCTAGGTGCCTCCATCTCGGTATCCGAGTTCCAGCAACGTCTGCTGGTCCTTGGTAGTGCTTTGGAGCACAGGTACCTCCTGCTTAGTAACCGTGTCCCAGTAACGTCAGCTGGTCCTCGGTTGTGCCATTGGCTCTCTTCCTTCTGCTGCCCCTCCGGGTTCCAGCACAGTCAGCTGGTCCTCGTTACTTGCATTGGCTCTTGTACCTTCTGCTACCCGTCCGGGTTCCAGTACCGTCAACTGGTTCTCCGCAGTGCCTTTGGCCTAGGTGCCTCCATCTCGGTATCCGAGTTCCAGCAACGTCTGCTGGTTCTTGGTAGTGCTTTGGAGCACAGGTACCTCCTGCTTAGTAACCGTGTCCCAGTAACATCAGCTGGTACAAAGTTGTGCTACAAATACAAGATACAGAACAAGAGACACAAGAACAATAAGCAGAAGATCTAAAAGCAGAAGAACATGAAGTATAAGACCAAAATGAAGAGCAAAATATATGCTCTAAATTATAAGCAGAAGAAGACTAAGCAGTGTATGGGGGTGAGTCCGTTCCTCCTCGTGGTGCCCCTGGTAAATGCCTGATGCTGCAGGCTAAACTGAACACGGTCAAATACTGTTGTAATTTAAATCTTTTGTGGCAGCAAGAACGGAACGATGAAAAAATCATACTTTTACAGATTACAAGTACAGGAATCTCTGTCACAAATAAGAATATGATGAAGAAGATGAAGGACTATAATATGAAGAAGAATAATAGTTTAAAAAGAACAATATGAGTAATGTTAACAAAAAGATGAAAAGCAAGAAGTTTAAGAAGAAGATAAAGAAGGTGAAGATGAAGAATAATTTGATGACAAAGATGATGCTGCTGAAGATTATGAAGGAGAAAGTGTGGCAAAAGTTAAAAAGGTGAAGAGCATGGAAGTTGTGAAACATACATATTTGCCAAAATAGAAAAAAGGTTAACAACATTGTCAATTTCTTCGTCAATCCGAACGTATTTCCTAAAAAAAAAAATTAATGCTATTCCATTGGATTGAGTTAAACATCTATGCCTTTAATGTCTCCTCAACCTCCCCCAATACATTCTACATTACTCTTTGTTGTTTTCCTTCATGTACAATTAACCTACAAGGCAAGAATGGGGTTTTTTTAATTTCGATATTTTGTTCCCATAGACTTACATTGGACTTCCGGTATCGGTATCGGGTATCGCCGATATTTTTTGGGTATCGGCGATACCATTCCGATTCCGATACTTTTGGATATCGGAAAGTATCGCTCAACTCTAGTTCCCGGAAATCTTTACAAAAAAGAACCCCGCAGGAATTGGGGACGAGAATGGTCTGATATGACCCTTTGCCAAACTTTCCGCGATATAATCCTTCATGACCTGCTTGGCACCAGGAACAAGATTAATGGCGCAGTCATAAGGACGATGGGGAGGGAGTTCTTGGCACCTCTGCTCCGAGAACACATCCTTAAAATCAGACAAGCATTTCAGCACACACTGGGTTTCCACCCTAGCAAGCCTGGTACCCAAGCAGTGTCCTTATTATACTCACTCCACTTTACCACTTCCTGAGTCTGCCAATCTACTACATGATTGAGCAGAGTGAGCCAAGGAAGTCCCAGTACCACAGGTGAGGGCAGACCCTCTAGCACATAACAGTCTATTACCTCATTGTGAATGGCCCCTACCTGAAGCTGTAAACTTCGGCCGACTTCAGTAATATACTGTCTCAAGGGGGAAGCGTCGATGGCGATTATTGGTCTGGGTCTAGACAGTGTATGTGGATTGAGACCTCAGACCTGGACGAACCTAGCGTCGATCAAGTTAGACCCCGGCCCTCTGTCCAGAAATGGATACATCTACCTTAATTTCACACAGGTGAATCTCTGCTGGCAGAAATTTCTGCAGGCCTCTTAGTTTTCCTGGCAGCTGTTTACTGCAAGATCAGGAAGGGCATGTGCCCACGAAATGGCCCTTTTTATCACAGTAAAAACACACTACCCCTTTTCGCCGAACAAGAGACAGTTTTTCAAAGTGAGTTGCTGCATCCATCTGCATGGCTTCCTCAGATGACTCAGTCTCGATCTCCTTTTGCCCCGGACATCCCGCACCTTGAGATGACTCCCTATGTCTCTGGCGAAGATGGCGATTAACCCGGATCGCCAGAGACATGACCGCCTCAATGGAGACCTCAAGGGCGATCAGACGCTGCGTTCTTCTGGGATCTCTCTGTTGTGGTAACCCCGTTACAACATCACTGCCAAATCCTCTTGTTATCTATACAAAATCTAGAAGTGAATTCAACATTTCCAGGTTAGCTCTCCCAGTGTCCCCTATGCATTTTGTAAAAATTCTATTTCAGGGTATGACGAATGAAAGTAGTGGTTTTCTAAAAAGCATTGGTTTTGTGATCCTTATGAACCAGGGTAATCTGCATTGGGAGATATCGTACACTAGCTCAAGTCACCTGTACAAGTAGATACCAGAAATGCTGCCAGCCGGAGCAGCCTAGGGAGACACCATCTTACACGTATTGGACCCTAGGAGGTGGTATCACATGCAGGGTTGTACCGCTTATCAAGAGTTTGTCTTAACATACCATCTCTGACCCATTTCCAAAACCGGCCATGCTGGATGATGTTGCAGTCAGCATGATATTCCCCATGGCATCTCCAGACTCCTTGTCATCTGTCACATGCAAGGCTGACTTCAGCAATTTAAGGGCCCCACACTGGCACAATTTTCAAGCCCCCTTAAAATTCCGTTCAGGCTCCACTCCAGCTCTGCTTCCATTCCTGGAACCTTCCACAGTCCTACTGCCCACTTACTCTTGGAAAAACTCCACTTCTGCACCACGACCTCACCAATCACACACTAACAGGTCTCATCGAATACCACATCACATACATCTGTTGTGACCACGCACCACAATTGTGGGTTACCAGGCAATGGGGTACCCAGAGCCGAGCCCATGGAAGTCTATGGGGTTGTCACAGGTAGCGGTGGCTCGGTCTGTGGCCCTGGCGGTCAGGCGTATGTTGGGGGGAATATTTACAGGGGATAGGTGTATAACAGTTCGTGACGCCACCTGTAGTTCTCTGATCACTAAGACCAGCGCTGCTGTAGATCTCTGAGGGGATGGTGTGGCAGCTAGATGTCGGGTCCCCTACAGGTGGGACTGGTCCCTCAAAGTCTATGGAATTAATAATGTCGGGTGCAGATAAATAAATCAGTCTCACACCATCCAGCGTCTTTCCATACCTTTTACTTGTCAGATGATAAGGCAGGTCCCAGGGAGGCTGGTCGGGTGGAGGATGAGTTTTTAGGTAACGGCAGAGCAGGTTAGAGGCCTCCTTAACTTTCTAATATGGTGAGTCCAACCTGCATAGAGCTAAGTTCACTCCGATTTCTCCAGCTACTTCAAAGCTGTACTGCCCGGTCAGTTTTGTGGTCAGAGCCTTCCATATAATGTGAGAGAGCTGAGTTCCTACTGTTGTCCTGCATCGACTCAAGGTTCCCACTCTCCCAAACTCCAGTTACGTACCGACACTCCAAGGGCTGCTTTCTGTAACCTAAGGTCCAGTAAGCCTCTGGTTTTTCTACCACTACGCCTGAAGCTGTAGTGACACTTCGGTCTCCAGTGACCGGAGAACAATGCCGGATAGTTCAATCCTTAAGGCACTTCTGAATTCTTTCTACTGCGCCCTTCGCCCTGCTCAACTCTCAATATCAGCACTGACTAGGCTAGGATAATATTCGGTTATCCGTACTAGCCTCCACTTTTGCACTGTCTCTCTGTATTAACAGGAATCTCGTTTCTCCAACAGGCACTAGTCCTGACTCCCTCCACACTCAGGAGAAGCTTCAGACTCTCTGCTACAGGACACTCCCCTATACACCCCTGCTGGGTGTGTCTGAAGTGTGTGATGTCATGTCGAGCTCTTAACCGTTACCTCTCCACTCATCCTCCAGGGTACTGTGTGTGCCTTCACACAGGGCTACACATTCCCCCATGGTAAAATACAGCACTCCCGGGCTGTGAAATACAAGAAGACATTTTGTTTTTCATTAACAATAAACATTAAACTCTTCCCATCCGGGAGGTAAGGATTTCTTAAACGTTGCATTCAAACATTAGACATAGAAAAATACAAAACATTCTTTCATAAATATATCATATCAACAATATTCTTGTGAAGGACCCGCACCAAACCTTCAACGTGGGTCCTGGGTGGGCTGCAGGACATCTGGCTGCAGACCTCGCTCAGTGCCACACCACACGGGTTTTATATTCAGAGGTAGTTGTATAATAGTGGCTTCGTGTAAAACCAATATAATGCACCGAAGCGCAACTATGTACAAAATAAGTTCTGGGCTGGCACAGTCCTCAGCCTCAAAGTCCATGACATAATAAAAGGACACATATATATACTTTTCACTTCAACATTTACATTATATATCTATATATATACTTGTTTTAACTTTAATTCACTTTACTTTACCCAACCAGGGTATTCTATATGTAAAACTATGCACTCAACTTTTTCAAATTTTCATTCTTGTACCCAGCCGGGCATTCTACTCATTATATATAAAACTATGTAAACCCTATACATAGCAATAAAGTGCAAAACAGCAATTATTTCTTTTATCAAAACTTTTTACATCTTCTTAGTTGCGGTAAACCCTGTCTGGGTCCTACCGTTCTTCACATTTTCTTGCTAACTTCAGTTACATTTTCCATCCCGGGGGCTGGAACAATGCGATGCTCTTTAGAGCACATGACAAATAGGTCGTGACCTGCTATCCAAGTCTGAGTAGCGACTGTTCTCATCCTCACTACGGTCCCATCGGGTGACTCCATCATGTAGGACGCAAGCGGTATCTCCGAAGGTGTCGCTGTTGGTGCCGCTATATCCGGCGGTGCAAATTGCGATTTGGAATGAGTCGTAGCTTGTATTTTGGTACGAGGCACTGGCAGAGTAGAATATGCAGGGGGCGCTTCCAACTGTGACGTACGTTCATGGGGCGATGCCGGGGCACGGCCTGGTGCAGCGGGAGCTCGGGACTGTGACGCGCTGGCAATGGTGACGTTACCTGCGTCGGGGACGGGGTCTCTGACGACTGCGACATTTAAGGCATACCATCCTTTCATACCCCAGTGCCGTGTATAGGTTACTATGTCCCCATTGATTAGGTCCCTCCCGGGATGGCCGATGGGCAGGTGGGATTCTACGTCCCTGCGACTGACAAAGACCCCTGGGTAGAGGCCCGGTTCTCTAATGAAGCCCCAGCCCTTCCGGAGCTGGAACTCTGTCACACACCCCTGCCGCCGCGGTTCCCTTAGAGTACCTTTTTCCCTGCGGACACTTTCCTTATCCGCAATCAGCTGCTCGTACTGCCGCTGCCGGTTCCGCTGCGCTTCCCACTCTTCCTCCTGCCGGCGTCGCTGTTCCTCTTCGCGACGCTGCCACTCACGTTCCCACTGGGCGGCGTAGGCGACGTCATCCAGGCGCGCCATCTCATCCCAGTCGACGTCTGGTAATGATGGACAGGACCCCTCCGGTGTCCCTACCGGGGATCGATCATCTGCTGCGGCCTCCTGGCCGGGCGGGCATTCCGGAACTGGCGGTACCTCCTCAACCTCCTTCGCTTCCACCGCTCCATCGGTAGGTTCAGGGTCGGTCCTTTTGGGGGTAGCCTCCGGTTGCTCCTTAGCCTTGGGCAGCAGAAGTTTTGGTAACTCAAATCGTGGAGGGTCGTCGAGGGGAGAGAACACCGCGTCCCACAGCCGCCGCTGCATCTGGTTACGCCGGCGTCTCTCGATCTCCTCCATGCCAGGTTGTTGCAAGACCATTTACCTCAACCTTGCATTTTCCTCTCCAATCTCCAGCAATGCTTGCTGCAGGTGCAGGACCACAGATGGTTCCGGTTCTAGTGGCAGCTTGGCTGGGGAACGGGGCCTGCCTTCCACCGCTTCCCTGCTCGGCTGCACACATCCTGCCTCCATCATGTTCCAGAACACTCTCTCATCTTCTTTCAGAACAGTCCCGTCTCTTCCGTGGAGGCGGGGTTTGCGTCTCCTCCTCTTCGCAGGGAAGGTGAAGAGGAGGCGGACCTCTTTTGCTGTAGGGCAGGATCGCATATTGTAATAGCACTTTGAGAGGGCAGGCATTTTCTTCGCGCCACAGGGGGGCACACGCCCACGAATCCACGCCCACCTTCTTCTCCAGCGCCTGAGGGCGCGAATTTGGCGGCAAAATGGCGGATTTTAGCGCCAAAAATAGCAAACAGTCCTTTTTCACAAAAACAACTCCACAGGCACACAGGGCTCGCAATTTTGCGAGTTTCGCATCCTGTTCGTGACGCCAAGTTTTTGTTGTGACCACGCACCACAATTGTGGGTTACCAGGGCAATGGGGTACCCAGAGCCGAGCCCATGGAAGTCTATGGGGTTGTCACAGGTAGCGGTGGCTCGGTCTGTGGCCCTGGCGGTCAGGCGTATGTTGGGGGGAATATTTACAGGGGATAGGTGTATAACAGTTCGTGACGCCACCTGTAGTTCTCTGATCACTAAGACCAGCGCTGCTGTAGATCTCTGAGGGGATGGTGTGGCAGCTAGATGTCGGGTCCCCTACAGGTGGGACTGGTCCCTCAAAGTCTATGGAATTAATAATGTCGGGTGCAGATAAATAAATCAGTCTCACACCATCCAGCGTCTTTCCATACCTTTTACTTGTCAGATGATAAGGCAGGTCCCAGGGAGGCTGGTCGGGTGGAGGATGAGTTTTGAGGTAACGGCAGAGCAGGTTAGAGGCCTCCTTAACTTTCCAATAAGGTGAGTCCAACCTGCATAGAGCTAAGTTCACTCCGATTTCTTCAGCTACTTCAAAGCTGTACTGCCCGGTCAGTTTTGTGGTCAGAGCCTTCCATATAATGTGAGAGAGCTGAGTTCCTACTGTTGTCCTGCATCGACTCAAGGTTCCCACTCTCCCAAACTCCAGTTACGTACCGACACTCCAAGGGCTGCTTTCTGTAACCTAAGGTCCAGTAAGCCTCTGGTTTTTCTACCACTACGCCTGAAGCTGTAGTGACACTTCGGTCTCCAGTGACCGGAGAACAATGCCGGATAGTTCAATCCTTAAGGCACTTCTGAATTCTTTCTACTGCGCCCTTCGCCCTACTCAACTCTCAATATCAGCACTGACTAGGCTAGGATAATATTCGGTTATCCGTACTAGCCTCCACTTTTGCACTGTCTCTCTGTATTAACAGGAATCTCGTTTCTCCAACAGGCACTAGTCCTGACTCCCTCCACACTCAGGAGAAGCTTCAGACTCTCTGCTACAGGACACTCCCCTATACACCCCTGCTGGGTGTGTCTGAAGTGTGTGATGTCATGTCGAGCTCTTAACCATTACCTCTCCACTCATCCTCCAGGGTACTGTGTGTGCCTTCACACAGGGCTACACACATCGACATCAGCTTTTGTTTTGGCCAAAAGATTTTTTTAAGCCGCCACCACGACAAGGTAGACTGTTTTGGCAGAGCCCTGCTCTACTCTAATCTATTAAATATGTCTTAAAATATCCTATACTCTTTTTAGGTATATATTTTTTTTTTTTTTAAGAGAACGAGTCACATACATTTTTTTAATTGACCAATAATACCACATACAAGAGATAAATACCGTCACACTATGGAGGGACCACATATTACCACCACATAGTAACTGAATAATACCACATACAATACCAAATACCACATATTACCGCCATATAGTGAGCGAATAATACCACATACAAGGAACAAATACCTCCACACCATGGCCAGACCACATATTACCACTACATAGTGATGGAATAATATCACATACAAGGGAGAAATACTGTCACACCATGACCAGACCACATATTACCACCACATAATGAGAGAATACTATCACATACAAGGAACAAATACCGGCACACCATGGCCAGACCACATATTACCACTACATAGTGATGGAATAATATCACATACAAGGGAGAAATACTGTCACACCATGACCAGATCACATATTACCACTACATAGTGACCAAATACTACAATACTGATCATTAAAAGAAAAATACAATACTAATATTACCATAAGTGACATTATACACAGGAACTTTGTACAGTACATAGTATACAGTGTATAGTGTCAGTGTACAAGTAATACACTGATTAACCAGTTTAATTTTATACAGGAGCTCTTTGTATAGTGTCAGTATATAGGTAATATAGTGGTCACCAGTGACTTTATACACAGGAGCTCTGTATATAGTGTCAGTGTACAGTTAATACAGGCATCACCAGTGACATTATACACACAAGCTTTGTATATAGTGTATAGTGTACAGTTAATACAGGGATCACCAGTGACATTATACACACAAGCTTTGTATATAGTGTATAGTGTACAGTTAATACAGTGATCACCAGTGACATTATACACACAAGCTCTTTATATAGTGTATAGTTTACAGGAAATAATATGATCATCAGTGACATTATACACAGGAGCTCTGTGTATAGTGTATAGAGTACAGGTAATACAGTGATCACCGGTGACATTATACATAGGAGCTCTGTATATAGTGTCAATGTGCAGGTAATACAATGATGAGCGAGTATGCTCGTTGCTTGGGTTTTCCCGAGCATGCTCAGGTGGTCTCCGAGTATTTGGAAGTGCTCGGAGATTTTGTTTATGTCACCGCTGCAGCGTGATTTGCGGCTACTAGACAGCCTGAATACATGTGGGAATTGCCTGTTTGTTAGGAAATCCCCACATGTATTGAGGCTGTCTAGCAGTCACAAATCATGCAGCTGTGGCGACAGAAACTAAATCTCCGAGCACTTCCAAATACTCGGAGACCACCTGAGCATGCTGGTGAAAACCTGAGCAACGAGCATACTTGCTCTTCACTACTTCCGAACTGAACAGATTGAAGTCCCTGAAGTGTAACTGATGTATGTTCACAGTATTAGTTTGAGCAGTGGATATTGCAAAGTTTCTGATCTTCACTTGTGCTATAAATGTATGGAATTTAAATAACATATCAGGGATTCTTTTAATGAAGCTCATAAATTTCACTTAATAAAGATTTGCCTATATTTTAACACTTAAGGACCTTCATTTCTAGTAAACATACATTAAGCGTCTCCATGCGCATTATATCAATATTTGTATGTAATCCTATCTGCATTATTAAATCTGTATGAAATTTGATATTATTAAATTGTACAATTTCCATAAGAGTAATATTCCCATAGGGATGAACAGCGCCCCCTCAGGCTTTATTTGAATTGACTCCTAGACTATTTTACATAACTTGTGCTTTGGGGGTTAGAAATCTTCAGTTATGTATTTCTGAGCACTTTTTAATTAAATGAACCCTTACAATATTTGTTTTACGTTTTATTATTTCATTACTTAAATTTACAATTGGAAACATTGTCATAAAATGTTATTTATCTGAGGGTAAGAAGCGCGTGGAGCCGCCTCTGACCCCAGGTAAGAATATACTCAATCAAATATTTATCATATTCTTATGTATGAAATATTGAAGCGCGAGGTCGGGTTACTTGCTCTTAGCAGCTCCAGAGCACATTAAACAATGGACGAGTCATTGGTGGGTGAGCAGGTTATGTCCTGGCCGGGTCGTTATCCCTCAACTTGTGACCTCGGCAAACAATACCACTTATAGTCAGAATGTCACGATATGTCATAATACCGACGTACACAACACGCATCAAGAAAGTAATAAAATATGAAGAGATCTATGGAAAATATCTCACTGACAAAGTGAATTGAAAAAGGTCAAATAATAAAGCACATTATATATATACTGTATATATATATATATATATATATATATATATGTACACAAGCCTATGCAGAACAACATTAGAAGTCAACTCAAGACAACTAGCACAAGTAGCCATCAAATGCGGCATATACCAAGGTGATGCCCTGTCCGCATTGCTGTTCTGCATAGGCTTGAACCCCCTCAGTCAGATAATTACAGAGTCTGGCTATGGATACAAGTTCAAGAGTGGAAGCACCATCAGCCACCTCCTCCAGGGCCGCCATCAGGGCATGACAACCCTTACTGCGGTATGGGGTCCGGTGATTAGGGGGGCCCGCCGCCCGAGCACGCTGGTCCGCGCTCGGGCCCAGGGGCCCCCAACATTTTGAGGCTCCCCTGCACCTCAAGGGGCCCCCAGCTAGCGGCACATCAAGCAGCCGCTATGGGGGCCCCTGTGTGGCAGGGGAGCCGCCTGCCCCCAGCGCCGACTCCCCCCGCCGCTGCATTGAACTATACCGGCGTCTGCCGGTACAGTTCAAAGCGATGATGGAGGAGAGAGCATCAGCTGACGCTCCCTCTCCCATCATTCCCTGCTCTGCCTCTGACACAGCGCGCTCACTGTGTGCCGGGCAGAGCAGGAGCTGGGAGCTGGGAGCAGCGCTGGCACCAGGATGAGGTGAGGAGTGTTTTTTTTTTTTATAAATCTGTCCTGCTGTGGGACCATTCCTGGGGGGGAGGAGAGATGAGAGCTGTAAAATGTTGGCCCTGCTGTATACTATGGGACCCTGCTGTATACTATGGGGGCCCTGCTATATACAATGGGGGCCCTACTATATACTATGTGGGCCCTGCTGTATACTATGGGGGCCCTGCTATATTCTATGTGGGCCCTGCTGTATACTATGGGGGCCCTGCTATATACTATGTGGGCCCTTCTGTATACTATGGGGGCCCTGCTATATACTATGTGGGCCCTGCTGTATACTATGGGGTCCCTGCTGTATACTATGGGGGCCCTGCTATATACAATGGGGGCCCTACTATATACTATGTGGGCCCTGCTGTATACTAAGGGGGCCCTGCTGTATACTATGGGGGCCCTGCTATATTCTATGTGGGCCCTGCTGTATACTATGGGGGCCCTGCTATATACTATGTGGGCCCTGCTGTATACTACGGGGGCCCTGCTATATACTATGTGGGCCCTGCTGTATACTATGGGGGCCCTGCTGTATACTATGGGGGCCCTGCTATATACAATGGGGGCCCTGCTATATACTATGTGGGCCTTGCTGTATACTATGGGGACCCTGCTATATACTATGTGGGCCCTGCTGTATACTATGGGGGCCCTGCTGTATACTATGGGGGCCCTGCTGTATACTATGGGGGCCCTGCTATATTCTATGTGGGCCCTGCTGTATACTATGGGGGCCCTGCTATATACTATGTGGGCCCTGCTGTATACTATGGGGGCCCTGCTATATACTATGTGGGCCTGCTGTATACTATGGGAGGCCCTGATGTATACTATGTGGGCCCTGCTATATACAATAGGGGCCCTGCTATATACTATGTGGGCCCTGCTGTATACTATGGGGGCCCTGCTATATACTATGGGGGCCCTGCTGTATATTATGGGGGCCTGCTATATACTATGTGGGCCTGCTGTATACTATTGTGGGCAGCACTCTATACTATGTTGACCCTGTTGTATACTATGTGGGCCCTGCTGTACACTATGTGGGCCCTGCTATATACAATGTGGGCCCTACTGTATACTATGTGGGCCCTGCTGTATACTATGTGGGCAGCACTCTATACTATGTGGGCCCTGTTGTATACTATGTGGGCCCTGCTATATACTATGTGGGCCCTGCTGTACACTATGTGGGCCCTGCTATATACTATGTGGGCCCTGCTATATACTATGTGGGCCCTGCTGTACGCTATGTGGGTCCTGCTATATACTTTGTGGGCCCTGCTATATACTATGTGGGCCCTGCTGTACACTATGTGGGCCCTGCTGTACACTATGTGGGCCCTGCTGTACACTATGTGGGCCCTGCTGTATACTATGTGGGCCACGCTGTACACTATGCGGGCTGTGTTATATACTATGGGGGGATATATTATATTTTATAGGATGGCTGTGTTATATAATATGTGGCTGTGTTATATACTTTGTGGCTGTGTTATATACTATGGGGGCTACGTTATATTCCTTTGGGGAGGCAGGCTGTATGATATTCTATTCGGGGATACATTATATTCTATGGGGGGCTGTATTATATTTATTATATTCTATGAGGGGTGATTGCATCATACTCTATGAGGCGGCTACATTGTATTCTATGGGGGGCTAGATTATATTGTATGGGGGCTTCATTATACTTTGAGGGGGCTACAGTATATTCTATGGGGGCTGCATTATACTACAGTCATGGCCAAAAGTTTTGAGAATGACACAAATATTAATTTTTACAAAGTCTACTGCTTCACTTTTTCTAATGGCAATTTGCATATACTCCAGAATGTTATAAAGAGTGATCAGCTTAACAGCAATTACTTGCAAAGTCAATATTTGGCTAGAAAATGAACTTTATCCCCCAAAACACATTTCAACATCATTGCAGCCCTGCCTTAAAAGGACCACCTAACCTCTTTTCAGTGATTGCTCCATTAACACAGGTGTGGGTGTTGATGAGGACATGGCTGGAGATCAATCTGTCATGATTAAGTAAGAATGACATGACTGGACACTTTAAAAGGAGGCTGGTGCTTGGCATCATTGTTTCTCTTCTGTTAACCATGGTTATCTCTAAAGAAACACGTGCAGTCATCATTGCAATGCACAAAAATGGCCTAACAGGGAAGAGTATCGCAGCTAGAAAGATTGCACCTCAGTCAACAATCTATCGCATCATCAAGAACTTCAAGGAGAGAGGTTCCATTGTTGCCAAAAAGGCTCCAGGGCGCCCAAGAAAGACCAGCAAGCGCCAGGACCGTCTCTTAAAAGTGTTTCAGCTGCGATATCGGGCTACCAGCAGTGCAGAGCTTGCTCAGGAATGGCAGCAGGCAGGTGTGAGTGCAGCTGCATGCACTGTGAGGCGGAGACTCTTGGAGCAAGGCCTGGTCTCAAGGAGGGCAGCAAAGAAGCCACTTCTTTCCAGAAAAAACATCATGGACAGACTGATATTCTGCAAAAGGTACAGGCAGTGGACTGCTGAGGACTGGGGTAAAGTTATTTTCTCTGATGAATCCCCTTTTCGATTGTTTGGGACATCAGGAAAACGCCTCATTCGGAGAAGACAAGGTGAGCGCTACCACCAGTCTTGTCTCATGCCAACTGTAGAGCATCCTGAAACCATTCATGTGTGGGGTTGCTTCTCAGCCAAGGGACTCTCTCACAGTCTTGCCTAAAAACACAGCCATGAATAAAGAATGGTACCAGAATGTCCTCCAAGAGCAACTTCTCCCAACCCTCCAAGAGCAGTTTGGCGATCAACAATGCCTTTTCCAGCATGATGGAGCACCTTGCCATAAAGCAAAGGTGATAACTAAATGGCTCAGGGAACAAAACATAGAGATTTTGGGTCCATGGCCTGGAAACTCCCCAGATCTTAATCCCATTGAGAACTTGTGGTCAATCATCAAGAGACGGATGGACAAACAAAAACCTAAAAATTCTGACAAAATGAAAGCATTGATTGTGCAAGAATGGACTGCTATCAGTCAGGATTTGGTCCAGAAGTTGATTGAGAGCATGCCAGGGAGAATTGCAGAGGTCCTGAAGAAGAAGGGTCAACACTGCAAATATTGACTTGCTGCATTAACTCATTCTAACTGTCAATATAAGCTTTTGTTACTCATATGTTTGCAATTATATTTCTGTCTGTGATAAAAACATCTGTCAAACACACACATAAAAACCAGAGGGCAGCAGATCATGTGAAAATATAATATTTGTGTCATTCTCAAAACTTTTGGCCATGACTGTATATGGGTAGGGCTACATTGTATTTTATGGAGGGGCTACATTATACTATATAAGGGGGCTCAATTATATTATATGGGGGTTTAGATTATACTCTGTGGGGTGGTTGCATTATACTCTGGGGTGGCTGCATTATGCTCTGTGGGGTGGCTGCATTATGCTCTATAGGGTGACTGCATTATACTATATGTGGGCTGCATTATACTGTATCGAGGACTATGGAGAATACATTATACCATATGAAGAACTATGGGGTGCATTATACTATGGGAAGTGAATTGTACTACATGGATGACTATGGCGGTGCATTATACTATATGGAGCACTATGAGGAGTGTATTATACTATATGGATGACTGAATGTATTTTAATATATTGAGGCCTATTAGGAGTGTATAATACTATGGATACATTATATTATATGGAGGACTATGTGGTGTGCACTTTACAATATGGAGGACTGTGGTGCACATTATAATATATGGAGGACTATGGGGTGTATTATACTAAACAAGCAAAGTGCTGCATATTCATCGAGTGATTGGTGTTAGGCTAAGTGCACACGTTCAGGAATGTTTGCAGAATTTTCCTGAGCAAAAACTGACTTTTTCCGCGGTAATCTTTCTAGGTCAATAATATAGCGGGAAAAAGGCTAGAATTCCGCAAAATTAATGAACATGTTGGTTCTTTTTCCGAGATGCGTTTTTTTCGCGGAAAAAAACGCACCATGTGCACAAAAATTGCGGAATTCATTCTAAATGATAGGATGCTTAATTCATGCGTTTTTTATGCGTTTTTTCCCGCGAAAAAAACACGAAAAAAACGCAAATAATCCTGAACGTGTGCACATAGCCTGAATGTGTCATTGGTGAGGGCATGGTGCAGAAGTGAAGTTTTTACATGAAAGGGCGGAGGGATTTTGGAAGGTTTGCATGGTGGAGGAGGAGCTAGGGTGGATGCGGAACTGGGGGGTGGAGCCTGGGTGGAGTCTCAAGGGGGCCCCATAAATTTTGCCAGTATGGGGCCCCGAAATTCCTAGTGGCAGCCCTGACCTCCTCTACATGGATGACATCAAGCTTTATGTGAAAAACAAATGAGACATTGATTCACTGATCCACCTGACAAGGATCTACAGCGAAGACATCGGGATGTCCTTCTGACTGGAGAAGTGCGGCCGGTTGGTAATAAAGAGAGGCAACCTAGTCAAGTCTGATGGAGTGGAATTACCAGCAGGGCACGTAGCAGATGTACACACATGCTACAAGTACCTTGGCATCCCACAGGGATACGGCAACCATGAGGAGGAGGCAAGGAAAGCAGCAACATCCAAATACCATCAAAGGGTAA
Source organism: Oophaga sylvatica (assembly GCA_033576555.1). Taxonomy (NCBI): domain Eukaryota; kingdom Metazoa; phylum Chordata; class Amphibia; order Anura; family Dendrobatidae; genus Oophaga; species Oophaga sylvatica. The sequence goes on along the minus strand of JARQOD010007457.1, from coordinate 4,731 downwards.
GACAGGTCCTGAAGAGCCAGCTCAATGGGAAGAATAAGATTCTTGCCATCAATACATATGCCCTGCCAGTTATCAGATACCCTGCTGGCATAGTGTGCTGGCCAAAAGAAGAGATGGAAGCTGCAGATGTGAAGACACGAAAGCTTCTCACAGTGCATCGTGGTCTCCACCCTAAGTCTAGCACCCAAAGATTGTATACCAACAGAAAGGAGGGTGGTCGAGGCTTGATAAGCATCCAAGCCACCATCACGGATGAAACAAGGAGTATCCAGGAATACATCAGAAGAATGGCACCAAAAGTTGAGATGCTGAGAGAAAGCCTAAGGCAGCAACAACAGATCTGGAAGGAAGAAAGGGAACATGAAGAGCTATGGCAAGACAAGCCTCTGCATGGGATGTACCATCGACAGATAATGGAGGTGGCTGACATGGTAAAATCCTACCAATGGCTGGAGAAAGCTGGACTCCGAGACAGCACCGAGGCACTAATCATAGCGGCACAAGAGCAGGCACTAAGTACCAGATCCATAGAAGCAGGAATATACCACATAAGACAAGACCCAAGGTGCAGACTATGCAAAGAAACCAAGGTAGCGTAAGCCGGAAGATGTCCATGCGGTGTGCGAAGATCCTTCACTTGCCTTCCTGTCTCCCATTCCTGGAAGAAAGACTGAAACCATCCCCTACAGGAGAATACCCCCAGGGAGCCCTCTCTTTCTAGAGGTTTGCAATATTGATGTTAATGAAGGTATCCACAAGGAATACCCAGGGTTGACCATACCCACCCTCCTAGTCTCCTCATACGGTAAGTAACCTCCCTCTTGACCAAGTTCAGTCTATTCCCCCATAACAGTTGGAAGAACAAACTGTAGACCCGAGTCCAGAGAGACTCCGGCAAGATGCACACACTGCCCAGATAAATCAGTAAATGGAGCAGGTAAGTTTTGATCAGGTTCACCCTTTCCATTATTGTCAAAGACAAACCCTTCCTTGGTTCACCTTCTGAGTGGCGATCTCTAGCCTGCTGTCCCAATTTTGTTTGGGTAAACCCCTGGTCAAATTCGATGTGAAGGACTATTGCAGAGACTTTGGGTCCTGGAAGGGTGTCCGGGAGATAAAAACCAGGATCTCCTCCTCCCAGCAAGAGGCTCTCACACTTATCCCGGTTGATCTTGGACCCGGATGCCTCTGAGTAGTGATCTACGTCTGACATCAGCCACCCTGCCTCCTCGTGAGAGGAAACAAAAAGAGTGACATCATCGGCATACGCCACCTCCCTCAGAGTGGCTTCCGGTGCTGCCTAGTCCATCCCGATCCTAGCCAACGGACCATGCTCCACCATCCTAAGAAGTGGGTCAATCGCAAACACGTACAGCAGCGGGCTCAAGGGACAACACTGGCGAACACCAGATCCAACCTCAAAAGAGCTGCCTATCCAACCTTTCACAAGCGGGAAACTCTCTGCCCCACCGTACAAGCTCTTAACCCAATCAACAAACGCCCCCGGCAGGCCATATCTCAGAAGGACAGACCAGAGGTACTCGTGATTAACCCGATCAAACGCTTTTGCTTGGTCTAGTGACAGCATGTACCCCTTACAGTGACCAGCCCTACCCTGCTCCACTGCCTCCTGGACACCGAGCACAGCACTAAATGTGCTGCGGCCTGGAAGAGATCAATGCTGGGCCTTCGAAAGGAGTCGGGGTGCAATTTCACCAGCCGATTATACAGCACTTTTGCCAGAAACTTCCTGTATGCATCGAGAAGTGTTATGGGACGACAATTCTCAATGCAAGATGGGTCCCTACTAGAGTTGAGCGAAACAGGTCGGTCAGATTAAAAAATCACCGACTTTCGCCAAAGTCAGGTTTCACCGAGCGAAACCCGACCATAGCGTGAGGTCGGCCATGCGGTCGTTGACCCGAGCGCCAAAGTAGGTTTTCCCATAATGCGAGCAGACTGCTTTTTACATAGCACCTGCACAGCATTAATACTTTTATTTTTTTTTTCTGCACAGTTACCGAGCGTTCATTTTTTTCCACACACCGCATAGAGCTGTACGCTCCTCACACACTACCGTGTACCGGCTGGTATCACGGACAAATACATGCTGACTATCTGTGTGTGACTCCGGAAATATATACGGAGATTTAAATTTTCCCCCAAACCGTATACAGCTGGTATCTTCTGATACAGTACCGTTTTTCTGCCTTCTTTATTACGGTCAAATCCATACTGAGAGAGCGTCTGTGTGTGACTCCGGAAATATATACGGAGATTTCAATTTTCCCCAAAACCGTATACAGCTGGTATCTTCCGATACAGTACCGGTTTTCTGCCTTCTATATTACGGTCAAATCCATACTGAGAGAGCGTCTGTGTGTTACTCCGGAAATATATACAGAGATTTACAATTACTCCTACACTGTATATGCCTGGTATCTTCGGATACAATAGCCTTTTTTGCTTTTTATTTTCTAGTCTACTCCATACTGAGCCTGTGAGCGTCTGTGTGTTACTCCGGAAATACATACGGAGATTTAAAATTACCCCAACACTGTATACAGCTGTACGCTTCTGATACATTACCCTTTTTCTACTTTTTATATTCTGGTGTAATCCATACTGAGCCTGTGAGAGTCTCTGTCTAATTCTGGAAATATATACGGAGATTTACAATTACCCCTTGACTGTATACAGCTGTACGCTTGTGATACAGTACCCATTTTGGCAGAAAGTCCTCCTCCACCCACCACTGTAAGTGCATCATTGACACCTGGAACATTGGCCCACATGTGAGATTATGTCTTGCGGATCTTCTTTTTATATTCTGGTCTAATCCATACTGAGCTTGAGAGCGTCTGTGTGTGACTCCTGAAATATATACGAAGATTTACAATTTTTTCACTATACTATATACACCTGGTATCTGGTGATACAGTACCCTTTTTCAGCTTTTTATATTCTAGTCTAATCCATTCTGAGCCTGAGAGTGTCTGTGTGTGACTCCTGAAATATATACGGAGATTTACAATTACCCCTAGACTGTATACAGCTGTACCCTTGTGATACAGTACCCGTTTTCAGCATTTTATATTTTTGTCTAATCCATACTGAGCCTGTGAGCGTCTGTGTCTGACTCCTAAAATATATACGGAGATTTACAATATTTTCACTATGCTATATATACCTGGTATCTGGTGATACAGTACCCTTTTTCAGCTTTTTATATTCTTGTCTAATCCATACTGAGCCTAAGAGCGTCTGTGTCTGACTCCTGAAATATATACAGAGATTTACAATATTTTCACTATACTATATATAGGTGGTATCTGGATGATACAGTACCCTTTTTCAGCTTTTTTATATTCTTATCTAATCCATACTGAGACTGAGAGTGTCTGTGTGTGACTCCTGAAATATATACGGAGATTTGAAATTAACCCAACACTGTATACAGCTGTACGCTTGTGATACAGTACCCTTTTTCTGCTTTTTATATTCTTGTCTAATCCATACTGAGCCTGAGAGCGTCTGTGTCTGACTCCTGAAATACATACGGAGATTTACAATTATCCCTAGACTGTATACAGCTGTACGCTTCTGATGCTGGTATTTTGGGTACATTTTCCCAAAAATTAGGAAGTATGGTGGAAGAGGCCGCGGACGTGGGCGTGGGGGGCCAGCTGGTACTGATGGTGGTGGTGCATCTGCTGGAAGTGCCAAAAGCACAATAGCACCTAAGGCAGGAGGTGTTGAGCCGGTGTCATCATCTGGCTCAAGAAGGCCTGGAAGGCTCCCTTTTCTGGGAGTAGGTAAACTGCTTTTAAAGTCGGAGCATCAGGAACAGGTTTTGGCTTACATTGCCGAAACAGCCTCCAGCTCTATTGTCTCCTCTTCTGAAGTTTCAAAAAATGCAAGCACTGAGTTGTCAGTGCAGGCTCCTGTTCAGGAATAACACCTTTCCTTGTGTCCTTCACCCCCACCAAAAGTGAAGGATGCTGCAGCCCACACTTCAGATTACTCCATGGAGCTCTTTTCACATACCATGCCTGTTGTTATCAAGTCAAATCCTGAATTCCCCAGTCCAACATGAATCAGAGATGGAGTGCACCGATGCACAGCCACTGCTAGATGATTCTGCTGGTACATTCACCCAGAGCACTACATTGCCCTCGCAGTCTACTGAGCCAGAAGCTGACCCTGATGAAACTCAGGTGCCCCTTCCCACATACTATACCACCTTACACGATGACACAGAGGAAGGTGCAGATGAAACTGAAGAGGAGGTGATGGATGACCCAGTTGTTGACCCGGATTGGCATCCATTTGGGGAAGAGGGTGCCGCTGGCAATAGCTCAGAAGAGGAGAAGGATCCACAGCAGGCATCGACATCGCAGCAGCAGTTATCTGGCAGGCCCGTAGCAGTCCAAAAACGTGTTAAAAAAGCAAAAAGAGTTATCTGTAAGAAGTGCGGAAGGACTGTTAGCCGAGGGAAAAATCTCCGAAATTTGAATACCAGTTGCATGCTTAGACATATAATGACCATGCACTTGCAAGCGTGGACGGACTACAAAACCTCAGATAGCACATGTGCACCTGCTCCGACTGAAGGTAGCCAGCAACGCTCCATAGCTTCCCCACTGTATGTAATGTATGTAGTAGAGTTCATATAGCGTCTTGTGCTTGGGTGCGATGAAAATACATGAGACACAGGTTTGATATAGAAGG
>JARQOD010007456.1:0-39149 GCA_033576555.1 Oophaga sylvatica | reverse complement strand
AAACCATTTTAGTGGGGGGGTCCTGGTGCTAAAAAGCTGGGGGGGTTTTTTTTTGCAATTGTTTCCTATCAACATCCCTTCCCCCCTTTTCGGGTTCGTTTTCATAATGTATTTAAAGGGGGCAAACCCCCCTTTTGGTTTTCCCCTTTTGGGCATTTTCCCCCTTTGCCCCCCCCCTTTTTTTCCCAGCTCGGGGGGGCATTCAACAAAAAAAACCCCAAAATTTTGGGTTCTCTTACGCCCCCCCGGGGGCTCAGCAGATCACTTCTAAATTTGATTTTTACTACCCCAAAAATGGACTGATTTACCCCAAAAAAGTTTGGGCAGTCAACTAAATAAAAAAAAGAAAAAAAAACCCAAAAGCAAGAATGAAAACCAACCCAAAAAAAGTGTTTTTAAAATTAAAAAATTTTTTTAAAAGTTTTTTTTTTTAACGTGATTTTTTTTAAAAAAAAATCTTTTGTTTTTAAATTTCAGTGTTTTAAAATCATAAAAAAAATTTAAAATCACGATTTAAATCGATTTTTTTAAATAAAAAAAATTTTGTTTTAAAAATTCTGATTTAAACTTTTGTTTTAAAAGGGGGTTTGTTTTAATTAAACCCACCCTTTTTTTGACCTGAGAAAACAAAAGATTTTGATCATTTTTTTTTTCACAAAAAAAAAAAAAAAGTTGCTTCCCCTTCTCCAATCATCATGAATAGGGAGGCGGGCCAAATTTACTGTCCGTTTTTTTTTCATGGACCCACAGACTTTTTTTTCCCCGGTTTATCCGCATAAAAATAAATATCAGCCTTTGTTTCCTTTTTTTCACACACCACCCCTTTCCAACGAAAAAAATTGGACATGAAAAAGGGGCCCCATAAACTGTCAAGGAAAGGGCTGGAACGTACCCGGGAAAACAAGCTTCTGCTCCACAACGCCCTGGCATTTTTAAGGAAAATGTGTCCCAGTCCCAATGTGCGGCCCGTGGGTGTATCACACTCACTTATAGGCGCGGGCCTTCACTATCCCCCTGCCCCCTTCAGGCCCCCCCAAAAAGAAATCAGGGATTCCCCCACTTTTCCGTTCTGTCCCCCCCGGGGTTTAAACATCAAATTTTTTGCGTGCACCAGGTCTGTTACCCCCCCCCAAAACCCTTTGGGATTCCACACCCTTTTCCTTATATGACAGGGGGGAGGCCCCCTTTTCATCCCCACGTTTTTAAAGACCCTTTTAGCTCCAAATTGCGGAAATTTTTGCGGGAAAATTTGTATGTTATCCTATTTTCCCCCAACAATGGTTACCACTCCTGAAAAAAGCCCCCTGCATTTTAAACTTGACCTTGCTTAACGAATTTTCCCCACTTCTATCGGGAAAAACAGCCCTTTTTTACTTAAAATTTCCCCCCTCACACTATAGACTGTCCCAAAATTTAACCTTTTTCCCCATGGGGAGGTTTTTGTACCCCGAGTCGGCCCCGGGAAGAGCCCATTTTCTTCCAGCTAGGTTGCTTTTTAAAAAGCTGACATGTCCCCAAAAAAAACCCCGGGGGAATCGCAATCCACCCAGGGGGTTAACTAGCAATGCCCCGTCAATCTCTGACAGCGGATTTTTTAAAAACCCCTTTCCGGCCCCAAAGGGGCCGGAAAATTTCCCGCCCATTTTGAACAGCGACATGTAAACCCCCAACGTTCAGGGGGAAAAATTTTTTCCACCCTGGGTTTAATGGGAAAATTTTTGCCGTCAATCCTGACAGCGGGGGTTTTAAATCCGCTTCGGCAAACGCGCTGGGGAAAAAAACCCGGTGACCCCCTACGGATCGGGGTCCCCAAAGGTGACATGCAACCGGGTTCCCGCAGGGCCCCCCAGGTTTTTATGCCGGATTGCAAATTTTTACCCCCGGGGGGGTTTGGGACCCTTGCCAAATGGCATTTCTGCTCATACAGGGGGTCTGAAAATCGCCTGTATGTACAGAGCCCCCCCGGGGGAAAGAGTTCATTTTCCCCTAAGACTATTTAAGCTGCCAAATAAAAAAAAATTTTTTTTATAAAAATTTTAAAAAAAAAAAAAAAATAAAAAGTTAAAATCCCCCCTTTCCCCTTATTTAAAATAAAACAATAAAAAAAAAACAAAAACCCTTTTTGGGATCGCCCTTTTTTTAAATCCCCCGATCTACAATATAAAAAAAAAATTTAACCCAATTTTTTAAAGGGGGTAAATGAAAAAAAAGTCAAAACGAAAAATTTTAAATTTTTTTTTGGGCACAGCAACATTGCAAAAAATGCAATAACGGCGATCAAAATTTTATATCTGCACAAAAATTTTTGGCATTAAAAATGTCGCTTGGCACCAAAAAAAAAGCCCCCCATTAACCCGGGGGATCATGAAAAAAGGAGAAACTACAGTTTCGGAAAAAGGGGGCTTTTTTTTTTAAAAAACGAATTTTTTTCCCCTTAAAATAAAAAAAGAACCAAAATGTTTGGTGTCTAAAATCGTAAAAACCACAAATCAAAATGGCAAACCCCTTTTGCTTTTTTGAAACGGTAAAAAAAATAAAAAAAAAAAACTGTGGGATTGAAAATTTTTTTTGCAATTTCCCCATTTGGGAAAATTTTTTTTCCCGTTTTTCCCTACAAAAATGTTAAAACCCCAAAGGTGTAATTTTTAAAAGTACAACTCACCCACAAAAAGTAACCCCCCAAAAAACCCAAAAAAAAAAAATTTTTCTCGGGGGAAAAAGGGGGAAAAAAAAAGAAAAAGCATAATTAAAATACCTCGGTCTTGGGGGGGAAATTATTGTCCCTTATGAACAAAAAATTTTCATTTCATACAATAAGCAATTACTTTACAATACTTATTCATTTTTTCCCTATTGTCACCCTTTTTCCCTTTAAAAAAAATTTAATTCCCCTCTTTCTTTTTAAATTTCCATATCACAAAAATATAAAAAAGTTTAAAAATTATTCACACATGTTACAACAAGGGGGCTTTTTGGGTAAAAAACATGAAAGTTTCAATCCCCCTCTTAAAATTTTCCCCCCTTTTTATTGAGGGGGCGTCCTGACCCCTTTAAAGGGGAAAACCTAAAAACCCCAAGCAAAAAAAAAACATAAAATGAAATTTTTTTTCCCCTCCGAGTGTCCGTTCCGGTTTGGGGACTGCCCCCCGGGAAATAGAGTTTGTTCTAGGGGCCCCCTACCCAAAAACCCCACTCTCCGCACTTTTTTTAGATTAACCGGTCCCTCAGGGTTTGACCAGGGGAAATTAAAATTTTCCCCCCAATTCCTATCAAAACAATGGCCCTTTGGGGACACACAAGGGGTTTATCAGTCCATGGGCAAAGGGCGGGGTTTGGTTTCAAAATTTTTTCCGAGTTTGCCTTACCCTGACTTGGTTTTTTCCAAAATTCTTTTTTACAGGTAAAACTCGGGGATTTTTCCCGCAATTTTGGGCCAGCCTTTTAAAATCCGACCTGGTTTGAACACAGTCATTTTTCCCCCCTTTTGGAAAAAAAAGTCCTTTAATTGCACTAAAGCCCCCACAGGGGAAGGGGGCCTGCCCATGAAAGGGGAAAGTTCAGGGGGAACCTATGGGGATTTAAAGGGAAAAGAGGGGGAACAGAGTCCAAGGGGGGAAAGTGGGAGAGTCCTTTAAAAACAAAAAAGGGGGGTTTTGGGGCGCCTTAGCCGTTCACACCCCCCTTTTTCCAAAAGGAGGAACCAAAAATGAATTTAAAAAAAACCAAGGGGGGGGAAAAAAAATCTTTGGCCTTTTGGGCCCCAAAAAAGGGGGGACGGGTTCCCAAAGCTGGGGTTCCCTTTTGCCCCCCCGAACCAAAAAATGTTCCTTCCTTTTTTTACGTGCAATTGAACAACTGGGGCTTTTTAACGCAGATCCCCTTTTTTTTTCGGTTAAGGGTTTTACTTTTTTTCCTTCCGGGGGGGCCCGGGGGTCTACTGTAAAAATTTCCATTCCCCCCCCCCGTTTTTTCTTACCACCCCCCTTTTTTTTGTGCGGAGTGCGGAAAACCTTTTTTGAACCATCCGAAGGCCCCGGGGAAAGGGAAACCCCCAATTTGGTCGCTTTTATGACTCTCTCCAAACCCCCTTTTTTTTTTAGAAAGGAAAACATGCTGCTTCCTAATCACCCAAGGGGGAAAACCCCCAAATGACTCCCATTTTTCAATTCGGCCCCCCAATTTGAACCTTTTTTGGGGGGGAAAGTCCGCTAACCACCCCTTTTGAAGAGAATGGGGATGGCCCCAAAAATCTTTTATAAATGCCATTTTACATGGGGGTCATGGGGGAAAAATTTTTCCCCCCCCGAGGCCCAAAATCAGGTTTTTTGAGCTAGGGAAAAACCCCTGTTTTTTCCCGGGTTATTCTGGCCCATCCCCTTTTCTTTTTTGCCCCCGCCCGGCCCCCCTTTAAAAAAATCACCCAATTTTTGGGGTTTTCCCCCCTCCTCGGAAAACCCGATTGGGGCCGCATTTTGCTCGGCCTTGCCTGCCCGCAAAAAAAACCCGCCTGGGGGCCAAGGGTCCCCCCTTCCCCCAAGGGCCAACCTCTCCGGGGTTTTTCCATTCCCCAGTTGCACCCCCGAAAGGGGTCACTCACTCTTTTTATCCCCCCTGCTCCTCACTTTTCCAAAATTTACAAAACCCCCAAAGGGGGGTTTTCCCTTCCCGCTTCCGAGGGCCCCTCTTTGCCCCCCACTTTTTTCCGGGGGGGGGAAAACTTCCCCTCTTACCTGCCTGTTTTTTTGGATTCTCCCTTTTTTTCTCTTTTTTTGCAAGGGGGGGGTTTTTTTTTCTCCCCCGATCACGGGGGGGCCCTCACCGCCATACACGACCCCTGATGGGCCCCCCTTTCCCCCCGGGGTTGGTTTTTTGCCCCTTTTTTTTCTCCCTATGCCCACGAAGGCGGGCTTTTCGGGCCTCAAGAGCCACAGTCCCCCATTTGGGGGCCTAGCGCTTTGCCTTTTTATTTTCACGGGAAACCCTTTCCCCCCCCCTTTTTAAAATTTTTTTATGATGTTTGAATCCTGTTGCTGCCCAAAAAAAGGGCCCCCGGGGAAGGCGGCCGGGACCCCGGTTTTTTACAACCCCGGGGGCACATTCGGGAAAAAATCATGTCCCCCCCCCATTTGCTGTCATTTGGGGGGTGTGTACCCCATTTGGGGGGGCCCCTCGGTTTCTGCTTTAATTTTTGCCCCAATTATGGTTTTTTTTAAAACAAAATCGGGGCACGCAGTTCTTAAAAACCAAAAATTTTTTAAGGGACAGAAAAAGGGTTCACCAAATTTTTGTAACCAAAATTTTTGGGCCCCCCCCCCCCCAAAAAAATTTTTCCCCTTTTCCTTTTTCCTTAGTTCAACTTTTAAAAAATTCCTATCTTTCCTCCGGGAAAGGGGGAAAAAAAAAACTTTTTTTGGGTAAAAGATTAAGTGGGAATGTTTTTTGCCATCTTTTCCCACTTAGGCCCCTTTGGGGGGAGGGGGGGTTTTGGATCTCTATTTTCCCGGGAAATTTGGGGGGGGGTCAGTTGCAGTTTTTAGTTTGCAAATTTTTTTCCCGGTGAGTTGTTACACAAACAAACGGGAAATTGGGGCCCCTTTTTAAAAAATAGAAAAAGTGGATGTCTCTACCCCCCCCTGTCTTAGGGTGCTTTTTTTAAAAAAATTTTTATTTTATCATCGCTAGGTAGCCCCCCGGGTTACATCTGAATTCCCGCAAAAGGGGGTTCGGGATTGTGCATTAGCTAAATGGTGCGACAGATGAAGTGAGTGTTTTAAATATCTGGAGGGGGGTTTTTAGCGGGGGCCCTCCCCCCGGGGGGTTGCTGGGGGAAAAAAGAATTATTATAAAAGGCCCTTTATGGGCTGAATGGTGGGGTTTAAAGGGCCCCGATTTCCCCACACCTTCCCGGGTTTTTAAAATTTTTCCCTTCTGGTTTTCCCTTGGAGATGCATTTTCCCCGCCTCCCTTTTAGATAAGTTTTGGGGTGTTTTTTTTTTCCCCCTGTTTGATTTTTCCCCTGGTTGCTGCTTGCAGTGGACGCCGTCCCCTTTTGGGGGCGGCCTGCAATTGTGCTCCTTGGGTGTCTGCACTTTTTTCTTTGCCCCTTTTGGTTATTTTTATTTGCTAATAGTGTTTTTTACACCGAGATTGAAATTTTGGTCCCAAACCGTTACGCAAAACAGGAGGCCCCGGGGGCATGCTGCCCAAAACGGGGGGCCTGAATAATCCCCCTTGGGGGGTTTCTGTTGATGGTACAGAGGGGCCAGGCCGCCCTAACCCCTTCCCCCCCCCCTTTAAAACCCAACCACTGTTTTTGTCCTGAAAGGACCCATCAAAAAAGGGGGGGCTGGGGTAAAATCCCAAACCAGAAAAAACGAACGGACAGTAAAAGGGGGAAAATAAAAACCCCCTTTTAAAACAAAACTACCCCACAAAAAAAAGGAAAACCAAGGGGGGGGGAAAAAAAAAAAAAACGGGGGGGGGAAAACACCCCCCCCAAGTACCTTTACTTCAGACTTCAAAATACCACACCCCCTTGTGGTCTGCATGAATGCTTTAACCGAAATTTTTTTAGCAATTGGGGGGGTATTTAAAAAAAATCTCTTCTGCGAATTAACTGCAGCGGGGGAGGCCGGACCTCGTCCCACACAGAGAGTGAGGAATTTTTCCCCCCCACGCCGGAAAAAAAACCCCAAAACACCCAAAAAAACACTGCGCGAAGTCGTTTTTGAAAAACGCGGCGTCCTTCGGGGCGACACCCCGGACCCTCCCCCCCCCTTTTACGAGGGCCTCGGGGGGCCCCGGGGCCGGGGTTTTTCCCGGGGGAGGGGGTTGGGGAAGGGGGCCCAAATTTAAGGGGCTGCTTAATAACCCCAGCAGGAACCCCCTCCCTCCTCGGGGGCCTTTCCCCCCAATGAACCAGGGACTAAAAGGGCCGGGGTTAATAAAACGTGTTTTCATACCTTTAAACTCCAAGTACCATTGACCCCAAAGGGGGAAAGGGGTAAAGGGCGGGATCAAAGGGGGCCCATACCTCTTTTAAAAAAAATTTTTGGAACTCGTTGTGAAAATTTTTAAAGGGGGGGGGGCAAAAAAGGAATGCCACCGGATTATAGAAGATCCTGGGTGGCCCCATGAACCGGGGGCCCCCGTTTCCAAAGGGAACCCTTTTTTTAAATTTTTGGGGGGGAAAACCCTACCCTGGGTTTACACATGGGGGGGCCAACACTCCCCCTGTTAGCCTAAAATTTTTTTGGTTTTCCCCCTTATAAGATTGTTCACACTCCCCCACATGGGGCAATGAGGGCGAAAAAAATTCTTCCTCAAAAACCCCCCAAAACCCCCCCTTTTGAAAGTAAAAAAATGGGGGAAAACCATTTTCCCCAAAAAAGGGGTTACCTGACCCTCCCCTATTTTTTAAAAGCAAAAATTGGGCCCAAAGGGAAGAAAGAAACCCCTCCTCCGGTTCTTTACAAAAAAAACACCGGGGGAAGTCTCCAAAATCTGGTTCAACTTTTTGTTGACAAAAAAACTGCGGGTGAAAACCCCAAAAAAAAAAACAACCATCCCCCTGCCGGGTTTAAAAAAGCCCTTTAAATTTGGACCAACTGGGGCCCTCGTCCGACACCCCATCGGAGGGTACCCCTAAGCCCCCACAATCTCCCCAATGAAAAACCTGCGCCATTTTAGAAAAAGAAAAAGCAGGAGAGCAAAAAAAAAAAAAGCCCTCTTTTGGAACCCTTTTCCCCAAAACAAGTATGAATGTTTTCCCGAAGCGGTGGGAGGTCCCTAAAAAGTCCCTTGACAGATAGTCCCCCGGACGCTCCGGGAAATTTAAAAAGGGGGGAGGGCCCCAACGGACGGGTTTTGTGGGGTTTTTTAAACGCCCAAAAACCCCCCAGGACGGGAACAAAAGTTACCCCTCCCTATGAGAGGCCACCAAAAATGCCGCGAGAGAAATCCAAAAGGGTTTTTTTTTTTCCCCCGGGGGGCCCGCTAAGGGGGGGTTTTGGGTAAACCCCAATACCTTTTGTCGCAAAATGAAACCGGAACAAACAAAACCCCCCTGGGGGCCAACGGGGCGTCCCCCCGACCTCCAATTTCCTCCTTCCCCAAAATCGAAAATTTCTGCCGACACCACCACCCCCTCCTGAAGGTGGGGAACCCCCCGGGGTTTCCCCTTCCCCCCCCAGGGGAAAATACAGACAAGGCACCCCCCCTTTAATTTTTTGCCCGGGGGGATTTGAAAACAAAAAAAAACCCGGGGAAAAAAAAACGACCACCTGTTTTTGGGTTTTAACGTTTGCGGCTCTAAATACAGCAAGTTTTGTGATCGGTAGGGGGGTGAGGGGGGACTCCCCCCCCCAAAAAATGCGCCACCCCTCAAAAAAATTTTTAAGGGCCCCAAAAGGTCCCTATTCCCCACATCGAATTTTCCCCTCAGGGGCGACAATTTTTTTTGAGAAAAAGCCAGGGTGCCTTTTTTCCGGGCAACCCCGGGGACAAACTGCTCCCACCCCTACCTCAGAAGCGTCCACCTCCACAAAAGGCTGTGACGATCCTTGAAGGTAGGGGACCAAGCAAACTTTTTTTTCAGGGGGAAACCTTGACAACTTGTCAAAACCACCTAAAAAATCCCCCCCCTTTTTTATCATTCCGTCGGGTTTAACTTGGACGAGAAATTAAAATAAATTTCCGGAGTATTAGAAACCCCAGGAAACTTTGTCCTTAAGACCTTGGAGACCCCTCAAAACTGCCCGCATTTTCCCCCGGGGGTCCTACAAAACCGACGCTGACACCGGAAACCTAAAAACTAATTTTCCTGACGCGAACACCACTTTTTCCATTTGGCGCATTTTTTACCCCCCAGATTCTAAATGTCCTGGGGAACCCCCAATCCGGCATTAAATTAAGATGTATCCAATTATGACAACAAACGTCCCACTAGGGGGAAAAAAGTCATTAACAAAGTTTGGAAACACCCGGGGAAGTCAGAAAAATGGCAGAAAAGGTTTATAACCCCCTGGGGAGTTTTAAAAACCCGTTTCCCTTTTCACCCCCCCCTTTTCATCCTAATCAGTTGTACCCCCCCCCTAACCAAATTTTTGAGAACCTTTTGGCACCCACATCATTGAAGAGATGGGGGAAAAAATGGGGGATAGGACCGGGCCGTATCCTTTAAGCTCACGGAAATCCAGCAAGGGCTAGGCCCCAAATTTTTTTTTTTCACAAAGAAAACCCCCGGCCCCCGGGGGGAAGAAAGGGGTCTAATATGCCCCTTAGCCGATCCTAAATAAACCTTCAGGGCCTGTCTTCGGGGACCAAAAGGTTAAAACCTAGATTTCGGTAACTTGGCCCCGGAGCAATTTTAACAAACTCAATCGCATGGGGAGTATTTTTGACCCCCTTTCTCCAAATACATCCCAAACCACAAAATGGGGGTAAGGCCCAGGAGGACCCCCCCAAGACCTATTCTGCATTTTTTTCAGAATTACTCCATTGGCTTTCCCCTATTGCCGATCATAACCCCGGGGTTTTTTTTTATCCAAAACCCAAAAGGGGGCCCAGCACTATAGAGTGGGGAAAACCCCCAACAAAAAAAGACAAATTCTTTTTTGAACGCCCCCATTAAGATTTTTTATCATGTTGCAAAAAAATTCCCGCCGAATCGGGGTCGTGAGAAATGGGGGGGTTTGTAACACACCAAAGCATACCTTAACCCCCGGGGAAAAAGGCATCCACCGGGGGCCCCCGGCCCACATCCAGAAGAAAAAAATATCCTTCAGTTCTCGCACCCACCCCACCCGCCGGCACGAGGAATTTTGCGGACCAGGCAAAAACCTATCCCAATTGCCGTCCCCACACAAAGGTTTTAAAAGTTTTTTCCCCCGGGGACTTCCACTCGCAAAAGGGCGGGATGGCACCCCCCAAAAAAATGTCCCCTTTTCTCCCCAAAAAAAAACCCTTTTCCCTTTTTTGGGGCCCTGCCCCTCCCCCCTTTCCCCCCCGGGGAAAATGCCCCCTAAATCACGTCTTCGGGCTGACCGGGAACCCCTATAAGGGGGGCCCTAAAGGTGGGTACACGGGGGGATTTACCCCCACCCTCCCGAAGCCCCCTGCAATGCGAATACAAGGGGGCCTAGCGCCCCGACTGGTGGGCTACGTCCCACTCCTTTAATTGCGATAAACCTTGACAAAACGGCTCCTAAAGCCCGGGCTTTTACTGGGTTCCCCGGGCCCCCTACGGAACTCCGAACAGAATTCCCGCCCATCCCCTGCGATTTTTTAAATTGATTAGAAGGGGGCCCATCCGGGGGAATTTTAAAAAGACCCAAGGCGAAAAAAACCATCCCTGATGGAGAGCCGGGGGCCCGGGGGGGGGAAAAACGCCCAGGGTTTGGGGGGGGGCCCTTGTAGGGGCAGGACTTTCCCCCCCTTTGTTTTTTACCCCCAAGGGGCCATCTCAGCCGAAAAAACAATTTTGCTTCCCGAAACAAAAAATTGTCCCCCCCCCAGTGAAACCGTCGGGAAACTATTTGGTTTGGAGGTTGTAGGGGGTACAAAACCTTGGGGTTAACGTCCGCCACTCCAGGACAAATCTGCAACGCCGAGCTAGATTTCGGGTCCAGGTATGGGAAAATCTTTGTGGGGGGTGAAAATGTCATTGTTACTGCATACAGGATCCGGGGGGCTATGACCCCAGCTGGGGGGCCACTGTCCCTTCCTGGGGACTGGAGGACAGAGTCCGCCGCCGCGTAACCCATCTCCGCAAATCCCTGACCTTCGTAACTTCCTAGAAGGCCCCCACCAAACAGGGACGGAAAGGGGGATATCCAAACACAGTAATAACAAAACGTACGGGGGGAAATAAAATCCCCTTGATACAAAACTCCCCCAAAAACAGAGGGAAACCCCAAAAGGGTCAGATTTTTGATAAAGCGAGGAGGGAAAACACCAAACCAAGTATTTTTTTCCTTTTGATTTTCCAAATCACGATCCTCTCTGGTTGCATGAAGCTTCCCGCCACATTCCACAGAGGCATATTTGAAGGAATCTATTACTGCAGAATTAAACGCAGCTGGGGGCGAGGCCGGACCCGTTTGGGCAAGGAGGAGAGAATTAACTCCCTCACTCCAAAAAACACCAAGCCCAAAAACTCAGCTGCCAAGTCAATTGTGTAATCGCAACGATCTTCGTGGCGACATACCCGTGACATTTAGGTGGAGAGACGTGGATCTCAGTTTTTTGGCAATCAGAAGTTTGGATTTTTGTTAGGGTTTTTTTTTGGGATTCAGTCAGAATTTTTTTCCTGTCCTATCCTATTTAGTCAGCTTGTGGCCCCCGTTTGCTCTTCTATTTCTTCGTGTCCGCTTTTTCTTGTCAAAAACCGCCTTACATTTTGGGGGTTCCTATTTTTCTTTTGGGATCTGCTCCGGGCAGTAGTTTTCATCTTTCTCCTTAGGTGTATTACTTCAGGCTTGACCGAGGCGCAGGATCACCGTGGAACGCTCCACGGCTACCCTTAGTTGTGTGGTTATTTTCAGGTTACTGCAACCAATGGTTCAGCCTCTCTGGTGTATTACCGTTTTGCTATTTTTTGCTATTTCTCCTCTTTAAACCGAAACATAACGTGAGCTCTGTCATGCATCATTTTCGGGCATATACACCTACTGGAGTACACCTAGATGTACCCCTTGCGCCTGGTGTCTGCCTCCAATGGTTATACCCCCGAAAATGATGCACAGCAGAGCTCATTTATGGCCCCTTGAGCATACTCCCAATCCCGTATTGCAGGGTTCAGACGTAAGCCCCAAGTGGCCACCGGGGTCTTACATAACGAATGGAAAGCACCGACAGTAATGAGGGAGAGGCAACGTACAATGGCCATCAATTCCTGTCAAAGAATGATACAGGCAACTGTTCTAGTGATTGGTGGGGGCCAGTGTTGGGGACCATCAGCAAACAAATCCCAAAAAGCACAAGTGCAGACATATCTTTGCGTAACCTTTTCTGGGCACAGACACCAAAGAATAAAGGGGACCCCTTCCATCCCAAACAAGGTGGAATTGTCACTAGAGGAGCAAGTGACTACAAAGTGCCATATATGTTTATGCAAGGGGCCCTTTCTGCAAACTGCTCTGGATATCCTGAGAATTGTGTTTGAGGACAACCCTGTTTAAAGGGACACTGGGTAAATTACCCAGAAAGTTGATCCAAGTGTGGGGAACCATTCACCAAATAGACAAGCTTATGCCATCAGATCTACTAAAAATGGGTAAGATGTTTAGTGGTGTAATTTCCTAAAACATACAATAATGTTTTCTCCTAAAGTCATTCACATTATTTTAGTCTTGTGTCGATCAACCACATTTTGGGGGAATCAGAGAAAGAATAAGTTGGTCAACCAAAATCCGCAGTTCGCCCTTCGAGAGGGGTTGCTGTAATTTCTTTCCATTTCTGCCTCCTATTTTCACATTCGGTTTTATTTTTCTAAAAAAAGTTTTTTAAGAATTCCAGTGGGACTTTTGTCTATTATTTAGCGGATACAAGCAAAACAACAGGGTAGTGAAAAGAGGACCCAGGGGAGAGTCAACCCCACCTCAATTAACCATCTCTAGTTAGATAATTGTGTACTGAAATTGGGGCTCTTTCGAGGTTATTCTCCGGGGAAGTAAAATACAAATCAGAGCCCATGTAATAATCCTACACAAGATCTAAACACAAACCCCCCAAAATTTTTTCATCTCCAGGAAGTACACAAAACAAAGAAAAAAAAATCTAATTCTAGAAAATGAAAAATAGTAATTTTTCCCGGGCTTTGGACGTTATCCAATTACGTGAGAATATTTTGATTCCTCGGAGGTGACAGTCCTCTCGGACAGGTGTAGATTAACAAACCAAAAGGGCATTATTAGTACTGGAAATTAACGTTAACATGTACTCGTCTGAAATGAGACATACAGGTCCTTCTCCCAGAGGAGGAAAATCAGAGCTGAAAACGAAACGTGGTTGTGTTTGTCTCAGCCACTGTACGTTCCATTGTTTAGCTTCTTCCTTGAACACAGTAATAGAAAACTTAATGCTGGAGCCCTGAAGCCGGTCAGAGCTGGGATTCAAAAGAAAATATTCTATACATGTCTTATAATCTAATATTCCAATAATTAGAGATAATAGGTTTGGGGAAAGAAGAAGGCTTTGGCTCTATAGCGTCAGGCTGAAAAAATATCAAGAAATTCTGAAAAATGAAATGCCGAGTTACCATATTTGTTTTACACCTTGCATAAGGTCAGATAATAAAAATCTAAAGTCAAAGTCAGTTTTTACAGTACGGAGTTTACTTTTAGAAACGTAGGCCCGATACGGCAACATGTTTATGCCAGAAAATTGTCGTAAAACACTTCGAATTTGTTGCAAAAATTTGAAGATTTCAAGCCAAAAATTTTTCATGAAAATTTCAAAATGTTTGGAGATGAGCAAATTTGTTCGGATTTGGTTCCGAATACGATCGGACTCGAATATTGTTTTTTCAATATTCGTCGAACACAGCCGAACGTCATTAGAGTCAATGGGTGTAGAAATTACAGAATATGTTCGTAACCGATCATAAGACATAGTTTCGGGCCGAATAGTGTTCGAATATGGCCCGAATATGTTTAAATCAGATTCGGGCCAAAATCCGAACAAATTCGCTCATCTCTACGTGGGAGGAGCTGGGGCACAGCTACACCCGCCATCCAAGTTCATGAAAATTGGTGGAATTTTTGGAGTCAGAATTGATACCCCAGTCCCCTAACTGGAGTAGCCTTTCTGGCGAGGTGCGTCACAGATACGATGAGCCGAATGAAGTGGCGTACGCCTCCAATAATTCTGTGTCTTATTTCGGTATGCCCCTCGTTTGTACGCCAGTCTTAATAAATCGTCGTCTGATGTTCTATAATACCCATGAAGATGCCACTGAGACCCAATGAATAAGGTCAGAGAATGAGAATTTCTGGTCTTATCAAACACGATTACTAATGCTGTATAAATTTGAGGCCCTGATTCAGACTGGCATTTTAAACATCTGAGCCAACAACGTGCCCTCATCAAAATTTATGAATTTTTTTTTTTTACCTCCATGCGCCACCATTAGAAATGTTCATCAGCCTCATCCTGCCTAAGCTCTACCTACTTTTTAAAAGCCGGCAGGATTGGTCCAAAATTTTTGAGCAACTTTTGAGTTGTCAAAAACTTTCAACATTTAAAAATTTTTATTCCAGAAAACTGGCAAACACTGAATTGGAGCTACTGTCTTCTGATGTCGTGTCATAAATAATAGTAGTAAAGATGGCATGCAATAAACAGATGAGAGCGCGTCGGGGTAGATATGGAGATATACTGTTCATTATAAAAAGAGCTTAAAGGGAATATGTCAGCAGTTTTATTATGTAATCTGAGAGAAGCATTATGTCAAGGAGAGACCCCGATTCCATGATGTGCCAATACTGGGCTGCTTGTCGCAGTTTCAATAAAATCAGTGTTTTATTAGCAGGAAATTATTATTACAGGACTACGTGTCTCGTGCCTCCTGGTCCAGCCACGCCCACACTGCTGATTGGCAGCTTTCTGTGTACACTGTATATTGAAAGAAAGCTGATAATCAGTGGGTGGGCGGGGTTATACAGACTCAGCATTCCGAGCTCTGCAACAAGAAAACTGTGATTCTATCGCAACTGCTGCACCCTAAACTAAGTGATACTTGCTGGAATCAGCGTCTCTGCTCCTACATCATGATGCTGTTACTTACATAGCAAAAACATGGACAGATTCCCTTTAAGACTTGACTTAAATCAGAAAGTTCTCTGTCTTTCAATTAGCAGATACTAGTTTTTAGGCTTAGAATTTTATCTACACTTTTGTTCTGTAGGCACCTGTACAGGTAGTCATCAGCATTAGGCCACATCATCACCGTTTCTGGAACGTTAAGATCTTTCCAAAGAAACTATTGAAGTGAACTATTCTAATTGACATACAGAATCCTTTAAGACAAGAACCCCAGGTGACTGAATGAGGATGTCTATTGTGCAGGAAAGTCAGTTTGGACAAATGCTGTAGTTATGACAGGAAAAGACTTTTAAGTTTTGAGAGCATTAAAGCAGATACCTCACACGCTTTAGAGATAGCTATTGTTCTTCTCAGGTACACATTCCTTTGATCAAAACAACTTAGCAAACACTGAGGCTCGATAGAAAAGTATTATTGGGGGTTGTATAAATCCGATAGTGATGGGACATACATTTTCAACTTCCGGATTAATCAGAGAAGAATATGCATATTTTCTCATAACTGTAACCCCTGCCTATAAGCCCCAAATCCATAGTGACTGTAACGGGTCTGGTGGGTGGAACTACTGAGAGACAGTCAGGTTGGTGGAACCACAAAGCTTTATTATACAAGAGAGTTTACTTGTAAGAGAGCGGGTGGCACCGGAAGAGGGCAGGGAATCACGGCAGGGGATATAGGTAGTCTCTGGACAGGCAGGTTGTCACAGCAAGTGACCAAGGCAGTCTCTGGACAGGGAGGTTTCACGGCAATGACCAGGCAGTATCTGGACAGGCAGGTTGTCACGGCAAAGTGACCAAGGCAGTCTCTGGGACAGGCAGGTTGTCACGGCAAGTGACCAGGCAGTCTCTGGACAGGCAGGTTGTCACGGCAAGTGACCAAGGCAGTCTCTGGGACAGGCAGGTTGTCACGGCAAGTGACCAGGCAGTCTCTGGACAGGCAGGTTGTCACGGAAGACCAGGGCAGTCTCTGGGGCAGGCAGGTTGTCAGGCAAGTGACCAGGCGTCTCTGGACAGGCAGGTTGTCACGGCAAGTGACCAAGCAGTATCTGGACAGGAGGTATATACGACCTGATAGGTGGAGCCTCCAGGTAGGCTGCAGTCGGATGGCAATGATCGCTCCCAGGTGAGCAGGCAAGAGCCCTGGATCCCGCAGATGAAGTCCGAACTTCCGGATGGAGCTGCAGTCGGATGGCAGATGATCGTCCCAGGTGAGCAGCAAGAGCCGGGGATCTCCGCAGATATGTCCGAACTTCCGGATGGAGCTGCAGTCGGATGGCAGATGATCGCTCCTAGGTGAGCAGGCAAGAGCCGGGGATCTCTGCAGATGACGTCCGAACCTCTGGATGGAACGCAGACGGATGGCAGACAGGCAAGCCGACAGGTAACAGGCAGTAACGGAATCAGGGCTATGGCTGAAACAGAGTTATACTGCACAGGAACAACATTGCTCGGGCACCTACATTAAGGAGGAAGCCCTTAATATAGGGTGGAGTCCTCCGCATTGGCTGGAGACTGATTTGGAAAATGCGCGCGGCTCCTTTAAGAGCGGGGGAGGGCGGGCGCGCGCCCTAAGGCCAGTAGCAGGGGAAAGGGGTGCGCGGGGACCAGCAGGGCGGAAGGAGGACGCTGAGCGCAGGTGAGGAGAGCGACGTCCCTGTTGGCAGCAGGCAGGGACGCGGGCGCTACAGTACCCCCCCCTCTAGGCCCCCCTTCTTTAGGCCAGAAAGAAATTTAGCTAGGAAAGAGGGGCATGGATGTTCTCCCGAGGCTCCCAGGTTCTCTCCTCAGGACCAAACCCCTCCAATCCACCAAAAAATAAGTCTTTCTTCCTACCCTTTTTGTGGCCAGAATGTTCTCTACCTCAAATTCATCATCAGCAGACACTGGAGCAGGAGGTGTACCTGTAACTTAAAAAAATAGTTAAGAACCACAGTTTGAGGAGAGATACATGAAAAGAATTAGGAATTCTCAAATTGGCCGGGAGTTTCAATTTATAGGACACCGGATGATCTGACTGATGATCTCAAAAGGACCGATGAACCGAGGACCTAACTTGAGGACGGAATTTTGAGTCGAACATATTTGGACGAAAGCCAGACTTTGTCCCCAGGACGGAATTGAGGAGGATCCAGACGTTTTTTTGTCAGCATGTCTTTTCATGCGCTCGGATGACTGAATGAGTGCGGATCGGGTACTCTCCCAGATGGAGGAGAATTCTCTAACCAGAGATTCCGCAGCTGGATTGTCCACAGAGATGGAAACAGGGACAGGGATCCGAGGGTGCTGACCGAAGACTACAAAAAACGGAGACTTGGTGGAAGATTCGCTCTCATGATTATTGTAGGAGAATTCGGCCCCCAAGGCAGGAGTCCACCCAGTCAGAATGGTGGGCATTAACGAAGTGTCGAAGGTAACTGGTCAAATTCTGATTTATTCGTTAAACTTGTCCATTGGACTGTGGGTGGTAAGCGGAAGAAAAATCCAGGGTGACGTCTAGCAACTTACAAATGGCTCTCCAGAAACGTGAGGTGAACTGAACCCACGATCCGACACAATGTGACGAGGCAGACCATGAAGACGGAAGATGTGGGCGGATGAAGTCTTAGCCAACTGGGTGCAGACGGAAGCCCTGGCAGAGGAATGAAGTGAGCCATCTTGGAGAAGCGGTCAGTGCCCACCCAAATGACTGTACAACCCAGAGACGGAAGATCAGTAATGAAGTCCATGGCTATATGCTGCCAGGGGGCAGGGGTACAGGAAGCGGAAGAAGACGCCGGTAGGCAGGTGTCTCGGAACTTGTTTGCGGGCACAGAAACACAGGCAGAAACAAAGTCTATTACGTCTTTGTGCAGGGTAAGCCACCAATAATGCCGGGTAATGAGTTGGAGGGTCTTTTTTGACCAGCGTGGCCAGCGAGTTTAGACGAGTGACCCCAATGTAGGATTCTCTTCCATCGGTTTCTGATACGAACGTCTTACCAGGAGGGAGACGATTTAGACTCACGGGAGCCACCCGCATCACTCTGGTGGGATCGATGATATGTTTAGGCTCATCTTCGAGATCCGACACCAGGAAAGACCGAGACAAGGCATCCGCCTTGACGTTTTTGTCAGCTGGGCGAAAATGCAAAAGAAAATCGAAGCGGGCAAAAAACAAGGACCACCGGGCTTGGCGAGGATTAAGTCTCTGTGCCTGCTGGAGGTATGCCAGATTTTTGTGGTCCGTGTAGATGATTACCCGGGTGAAGAGCCCCTTCGAGTAGGTAACGCCACTCCTCCAATGCCAACTTAATGGCCAATAACTCTCGATCTCCTATGGAGTAGTTGCGCTCGGAGGAGGAGAAGAGTTTGGAGAAGAAACCGCAGGATACCATCCTCCCGGATGGCGATTTTTGGGTAAGAACCGCTCCGGCTCCAGAGGAAGCGTCCACCTCCAGGAAGAACTGCTTGTTGCCACCGGGCGATGCAGCACTGGAGCGAAGAGAAGGCCTGTTTCAGAGAAAGGAAGGCCTCCTCTGCTTCGGTCGTCCACTGTTTGGGGTTAGCATCCTTGCGAGTGAGCGCTGAGATTGGAGCAGTCCTGGAAGAGAAGTGCGGTATGAAGAGACGGTAATAGTTAGCGAATCCCAGGAACCGCTGAATGGCCTTCAACCCCTCTGGTCGGGGCCATTTCTCGATGGCAGACAGTTTTCTCGGATCCCTTCGTAGGCCTGTCTGAGAAATAATGTAGCCCAGAAATGGAAGCGAAGTCTGCTCAAAGAGGCACTTCTCATATTTGGCGAAGAGGTGATTCTGCTGAGCCTGAGCAGAACCTGACGAACATCCCTCCGGTGAGACTGAAGATCCGGAGAGAAGAACAAGATGTCGTCAAGGTACACCACAACACAGGAGTAGAGGAGGTCTCGGAAGATGTCATTGACCAACTCCTGGAAGACTGCTGGGCATTACAGAGACCAAAGGGCATCACCAAGTACTCGTAGTGGGCCCTCCCGGGTGTTGAATGCCGGGCTTCCATTCATCTCCTCGACGGATACGAACCAGGTTGTATGCTCCACGAAAGATCTAGTTTGGTGAAGACTCTAGCCCCCCTAAGACGATCAAACAGTTCGGAATGAGCGGAAGAGGGTACTTATTCTTCACCGTGATCGAATTTAGGCTCTGTAGTCAATACAGGGACGGAGAGATCCGTCTTTCTTTTTAACGAAGAAGAAACCTGCTCCCGCTGGGAGGTAGATTTCCGGATGAATCCTTTTGCTAAGTTCTCCTCAATATATTCGGACATCGACCTGGTCTCAGCAGCAGACAACGGGTAAATACGCCCACGGGGGCGTAGACCGGGCAACAGGTCAATCGGGCAATCATATGGTCTATGCGGGGGTAATGTCTCTGCTTCCTTTTTATTGAAGACATCAGCAAATGACCAATAAGGAATCGGAGTCCTGGTAGATTAGCAGGTGTAGGAGAAGAATAACCGATGAACAGGCACCAGACACGTTTTATGACAGTCCTGTCCCCAGCGAAGAACCTCTCCATTCTGCCAGTCGAGCACAGGTGCATGTTTTTGGAGCCAAGGCAGACCTAGTAAGAAAGCATGAGAGAGTCCGGGTAAAACATGAAACGAGATGCTCTCAGAATGCAACATTCCCACCTGCAGGGTTATGACTTCGGTGATAAGTCGGATGGGACGAGGTAGGAGACCCCATCCACAGCAGCAACAGATACAGGTTCAACAAGAGGTTTGGTGGGAATGTGATCTTCTCTACTAGAGCCTGTGACACGAGATTCCCAGGTGCTCCAGAATCAAGTTGGGCCATTTCGAAGTGACGGTTCTTACCGAGCAGAATTGAAACCGACAGCAGCAGGGATGAAGAGGATTTATTTTTGTCTAGATTGACCTCTCCGAGCGAACCTAGACACAGGCGTTTCCCGACTTCTCCGGACAGGTTTGGATCCAGTGCTCCTTACTGCCGCAGTAGAAGCAACTTTTCTCGGCACGGGTGAGTCCTGACGGGCTTTGACCATCTTGGTCTGGTCGACCTGCATAGGCTCAGCAGTGTGCACCTGAGGAGAAACGGAAGAGGTTATAGATCTTTGACACGAGGGTGCAAGATGGGAAAATTCTTTTTTACAGGTGATCTCTTTGGCTCGTTCCTGGAACCGTAGATCAATTCGATTGGCAAGATTTATTAAATCATCTAGAGAGGTTGGAATGTCTCGACCGGCAAGTTCGTCTTTAATACGGCCGGACAGACCCTCCCAGAAGACCGAAATTAGAGCTTCATTGTCCCAAGCTAATTCTGAGGCTAAAGTCCGGAACCGTATGGCATATTGACCAACGGTGAGGCTCTCCTGACGGAGACGCAGTAGAGATGATGCAGAGGAAGTCTTCCGTCCAGGTTCGTCGAATACCTTCCGGAAGGCCGAGAGAAAAGCAGGCAGGTCAGATACCAGAGGATCCTCTCTCTCCCAGAGAGGATTAAGCCAGGCCAGGGCCTCTCCGGTGAGATGGGACATGATGAAGGCAATTTTGGCCCGGTCAGAGTTAAACTGGTGTGCCAGGAGTTCAAAATGCAGGGTGCACAGATTAATGAAACCCCGAGCCAGAGCAGGATCGCCTCCAAACCTAGGAGGAGCTGACAGTCGGGGTCCGGGAATGGAAACCACGGAATTGGGAATCAGCGGGACTGACGGATTATGAGTCATGGCTCCAGCGATGGTTGCTGGTGATGAATTCAGAGTGTCCAGACGGGAATTGACGTTCCGTAGGTGACCCAGGATGGCCTCCTGTTGAGACCTCTGGCGAGACAGCTCATGACACAGTTCCGGGAGTGAAGGGGTTTGGGTGCCACCGGGTTTCCATGGCCCGAGCAAACTGTAACGGGTCTGGTGGGTGGAACTACTGACGAGACAGGTCAGGTTGGTGGAACCACAAAGCTTTATTATACAAGAGAGTTTACTTGTAAGAGAGCGGGTGGCACCCGGGAAGAGGGCAGGGAATCACGGCAGGGGATATAGGTAGTCTCTGGACAGGCAGGTTGTCACAGCAAGTGACCAAGGCAGTCTCTGGGACAGGCAGGTTGTCACGGCAAGTGACCAGGCAGTATCTGGACAGGCAGGTTGTCACGGCAAGTGACCAAGGCAGTCTCTGGGACAGGCAGGTTGTCACGGCAAGTGACCAGGCAGTCTCTGGACAGGCAGGTTGTCACGGCAAGTGACCAAGGCAGTCTCTGGGACAGGCAGGTTGTCACGGCAAGTGACCAGGCAGTCTCTGGACAGGCAGGTTGTCACGGCAAGTGACCAGGGCAGTCTCTGGGACAGGCAGGTTGTCACGGCAAGTGACCAGGCAGTCTCTGGACAGGCAGGTTGTCACGGCAAGTGACCAAGCAGTATCTGGACAGGCAGGTATATACGACCTGATATGGTGGAGCCTCCAGGTAGGCTGCAGTCGGATGGCAGATGATCGCTCCCAGGTGAGCAGGCAAGAGCCGTGGATCTCTGCAGATGAAGTCCGAACTTCCGGATGGAGCTGCAGTCGGATGGCAGATGATCGCTCCCAGGTGAGCAGGCAAGAGCCGGGGATCTCCGCAGATGATGTCCGAACTTCCGGATGGAGCTGCAGTCGGATGGCAGATGATCGCTCCTAGGTGAGCAGGCAAGAGCCGGGGATCTCTGCAGATGACGTCCGAACCTCTGGATGGAACTGCAGACGGATGGCAGACAGGCAAGCCGACAGGTAACAGGCAGGTAACTGGAATCAGGAGCTGATGGCTGAAACAGAGTTATACTGCACAGGAACAACATTGCTCGGGCACCTACATTAAGGAGGAAGCCCTTAATATAGGGTGGAGTCCTCCAGCATTGGCTGGAGACTGATTTGGAAAATGCGCGCGGCTCCTTTAAGAGCGGGGGAGGGTGCGGGCGCGCGCCCTAAGGCCAGTAGCAGGGAAGGAGCGCGCGGGACCAGCAGGGCGGAAGGAGGACGCTGAGCGCAGGTGAGGAGAGCGACGTCCCTGTCTGGCAGCAGGCAGGGACGCGGGCGCTACAGTGGCCAGACAACTGACAACAGCCGTTTCATGTTTGATCTCTGGGGAAAGGTAAAATCCTGATAGAAAATAAGGCGGCGATCTCGATCTTCTGTAATCATCAGTAGTGAAGTTATTGCATAAATTGAGGATTTCATAAAATCCAGAAGGGCTAAGAACATCCCACAACCCGGTCCTCATGAGGTCATCACGGGTGTGTGTGTGGATGTAACTCAGGTACTGATAAAAGCTCAAGACACATTGTGATCAGTGTTCCTGTATAGAGATCTACATCGTGTATGCATGAATCCCGTTCGCTGAACATCCCGCAGATCAAACTGCTCTCTCCTTCGGCTAAGTTGACTCATCTGTGAGCGGCGTAGTAAGTTTCTTCCGTTATTCCTTTTTATTTTATATACTGTATGTATATGCTGTATTGTTTTTCACCCTTTGGAAAATCTTTTTATGAACACTGCCTCGTTTTGGATTCAATTTAACATTTAAATAGTTCTGTTCCTTTTGCTCTGTAAACCACACCCCTGAAAGCTGTATGCTAGCAGAACCAGGCCTCCAATCAGTCTTAATATAAAAATCGACTGGTGGTGGCAGCGAATAGTCTGGGGTTATCGTGGAGTTCGCAGTGACTTTATCAAGGCTATACACATACAGCTCTGGCAAAAATTGAGAGACCACCACAGTTTTATAAAAATCAGCTTCTCTACATGTCTGACAGCCATTCCATTTCAGTGTTAGTAGAATTCCAACCAGAGTTCACCTCATTCTATTTAATGTGCTTCTGATTAGGTGATCACCTGAACCCAATCTTATTTAACGAAGGAAAATATAAAAATCACTGCTGTGGTGTTCACAATCCTCTTACAATAGGACAAGCTGGATGGCAAAACAAGTGCTAGTAATATCCCAAAAGTAATAGGAATGAAAAAATAACTTTTAACCATGCCAAAGGAGTTGAAAATAAAAGTCTTGAGTGAGGAAAAGAGGGGCTCAATTCTGGCTTTACTAGCAGAGGGATACAGTGAGCGTCATGTTGCCTCCATCCTTAAAATTTCTAAGACAGCTATCCATTACAACAAGGTCAAGCAGCAGACATTGGGGACAACAAAACTACAGACCGGCAGAGGGCGAAAACAACTCTCCACTGACCGGGATGACCGTCATCTTTTCGAATATCACTCAGCAACCGCAGGATGATGGAGACCTGGAGAGGCGTACAAGCCACGGTGTCTTGGATCCACTGTAAAATTTGTTGGAGGATCGTTGATGATCTGGGGGTGCTTCAGCAAGGCTGGAATTGGGCAGGTTAATCTTTGCGAAGATCGTATGAATCAAGCCGCATTCAAGGTTATCCTGGAAAAAACAGTTGATTCCTTCTGCTCAGGCAATGCTCCCCAACTCTGAGGACTGGTTTTTCCAGCAGGACAATGCGCCATGCCACACAGTGGTCAATCAGTGTGTGGATGAAGGAGCACCACATCAAATCCCTGTCATGGCCAGCCCAATCTCCAGACCTGAACCGTATTGAAAACCTCTGGAATGTAATCAAGAGGATAATGGATAGTCATAAGCCATCAAACAAAGAAAAACTGCTTAAATTGTTGTACCAGAAGTGGCATAAGGTCACCCAAAAGCAGTGTGAAAGACTGGTGGAAAGCATGCCAAGACGCATGAAAGCTGTGATTAAAAATCATGGTTATTCCACCAAATATTGATTTCTGAACTCTTCCTGAGTTAAAACACTAGGATTGTTGTTTCTAAATGATTATGAACTTGTATTCATAGCATTATTTGAGGTCTGCAAGCACTGCATTTTTTATTATTTTGACCATTTCTCAATTTCTGAAAATAAATACAAAATTTGTCAGTAGTTTATAGAATAAAAGAGCAATTTACATTTTACTCAAAAATATACCTAGAAAGAGAAAAACCAAACTAAAACTTTTGCAGTGGTCTCTTAATTTTTGCCAGAGCTGTATATTCAATGCGTTGAAACTGGATGTGTATATACTATACGCTCACTGTTAATTTCCCGAGGTATCTGAGTTTGGTCCGATTTTCACAGATTGTCAAGAATGACGAAGCTGGAGAAACTTTTTTTAAATGTTTTTTTCATTTCATTTCTCCAAATACGAGACACTCAAACCGCATTCTAACCAAACTGATCAAAGTCTGATCAGAATAACCAGCCCTGTTGTGAATAGGCTGGAAATGAGTTCTGAGCAGAAGCTCCCTCTGGTGGTTACAAACGGTACTGGACTGTCCAGTGAAGATTGTGAGGATTGGGAATCAGGTGTTACTGACTGGTCTTATATAAGGGAGTCGCCTTCCCATCAGGGTTGCCGGTGATCAATTGTTCTGGTCTCAATCCTTGATTCCTGTTTCCTTGGTAGCCTGCTGTGTCGTGTCTGAATCTCCTGCTAACAGATAAGACATTTTCTTCTTTTTGTTTTTTGTGCTTAATTTTTGCATTTTGTCCTGCACTTCTGTGGGGGCCTTCAGGGTCCCCTCTGGGGGCTTTTGCCCTCTCAGTTCAGTTCAGCCACTGATGTTTGTACATTTGCTTTTTCCAGTTTTTTTCAGTGGCTGCTGTTTTGATTTTGGTTACACCAGAGAACTAATTTAGGTGGTAGAGGTCGTGTGATCTCAGGTGTTTTTGAAATTAGTAGTGTTGGTGCTTTTCAGGGTTTTTTGGGATTGCAGTAAGTGCCCTTCCTATCCTTTTCTATTTAGTAAGTTTGGGCCCCAACGTTTGCTCATACTATTTTCTGTCTGTGTCAGTATTTCTTCTTGTCTAACCGCCATTACATGTTTGGGGGCTTTCTATGTTCTTTGGGGATCTGCTCCGGGGCAGATAGCTTTCCTCTTTCTATCTTTAGGTGTAGTTAGTTTCTCAGGCTGTGACGAGGCGTCTAGGACCAACGTAGGAACGCTCCACGGCTGCCTCTAGTTGTGGTGGTTAGTCAGGGTACTGCAATCTCATAGTTTCCAACTGCTCTGGTGTATTTCCTTTTTTGCCTGTACTCCTCAGCTACCGAACCATAACAGTATCACCGGCCTAACAAATTGAAAATTATATTGTACTCACAGAAGGAAAAAAAAAATATTGTTAAGGAAAAAAGTTGTCAGAGATATATTTTTTTTTTTTTCCCTCTGTATCTCTAGGTGCTGGGGAGGATTTTTTCTTTTCTCTCAATGGAGTTTGCACAGTTGTCTGGCCGTGTGGATCAGCTTGCCACTGAAGTTCGGAGTATTGCTACCTATCTTGCTAGGTTGCCTGTTGTGGAACCTAGGATTCCCATGCCAGATTTGTTTTTAGGGGATCGAGCTAAGTTTCTGAATTTCAAAAATAATTGTAAATTGTTTTTTGCCTTAAAATCTAAGTCCTCAGGGAACGCAGCGCAGCAGGTTCAAATTGTCATCTCTCTCCTGCGCGGCGATCCTCAGGATTGGGCTTTTTCCCTGATACCTGGGGATCCTGTTTTGAGTGATGTTGATGCATTTTTTCAGGCTTTGGGGTTATTGTACGATGAGCCTAATATCACTGATCAAGCTGAAAAAACTTTGTTGGCATTAAATCAGGGGCTTGAGGACGCTGAGTTATACTGTCAGAGATTCCGTAGGTGGGCAGTCCTGACCAAATGGAATGACGACGCTTTGGCAGCTCTTTTTCGGAAGGGTCTGTCAGATAATGTAAAGGATGTTATGGTGGGATTCCCTGTTCCCTCTGGTCTCAATGATTCTATGTCATTAGCGATTCAAATTGACAGACGTTTGCGTGAGCGGAAAGGTATGCGTGGAATAATGTTGCCTTGTGAACCTGCTTCTGAATCCATGCAGTGTGATAGAGTGGTTTCTGGGGCACAGCGTCATGAATTTCGAAAGCGCAATGGGTTATGTTTCTACTGTGGTGATGCCTCTCATGCTATTTCAGTCTGCCCTAAGCGGGGAAGACGTTTTGCACGCTCAGTTGTCTTGGGTAGTGTTCAGACTAAGTTTTTATTAACTGTTACCCTGATATGCTCTCTGTCCTCATTTTCTGCTCAGGCTTTTGTTGATTCTGGAGCAGCTATTAACCTGATGGATTTTGATTTTGCTAAACGTTGTGGGTTTCCCTTGATACCCCTACGGAAGTCTATTCCCCTACTGGGGATCGATTCTACCCCTTTGGCTGAGAATAAACCTCAGTTCTCTACTCAGGTGATAATGAGGGTAGAACCTGATCATCAGGAGAGTTGCAAATTTTTGGTTCTGTATAATCTGCATGACATTATCGTACTGGGTTTCCCTTGGTTACAGTCTCATAATCCTATTTTGGATTGGAAATCTGTGTCTGTTTCCAGTTGGGGCTGCCAATGTGTTAATACCAACACTCCTGTTTTTTCTGCCTCCCCCAGGCTCAGGATGTTCCTGACTTTTTGATTGATTTTTCTGATGTGTTTAGCGAAAGTAAATCTGCATCCTTGCCTTCCATAGGAGCTATGACTGCGCTATTGAATTAATGCCTGGTAGTAAATTCCCTAAAGGTCGCCTTTTTAACTTGTCTGTACCTGAACATGACGCTATGCGGTCTTATATAAAGGAGTCATTGGAGAAGGGTCATATCAGACCATCCTCTTCACCCTTAGGTGCCGGTTTTTTCTTTGTGGCCAAAAAGGATGGTTCATTAAGGCCGTGTATTGATTATCGTCTCTTGAACAATATTACTGTGAAATATCAATATCCGTTACCCTTGATCTCTGACCTGTTTTCCAGGGTGAAAAACGCTACTTGGTTTACCAAGCTTGACCTCAGGGGGGCATATAACCTTATTCGCATTCAGCACGGGGATGAATGGAAGACGGCATTTAATACCCCTGAAGGGCATTTTGAGTACCTTGTGATGCCCTTTGGGCTCACTAATGCTCCTTCTGTCTTCCAGTCCTTCATGAATGACATTTTCAGGGATTTTGTGGATAAATTTCTGATTGTTTATTTGGATGATATCTTGATTTTTTCCAATGACTGGGACTCTCATGTAAAACATGTTCGGACTGTGTTCCAGATTTTGAGAGAGAATGCTCTGTATGTGAAGGGATCAAAGTGTCTTTTTGGCGTTCAGAGGATCTCATTTCTGGGATTCATTTTGTCCCCATCTGTTATTGAAATGGACCCGGTCAAAGTTCAGGCCATCTGTGATTGGGTCCAACCTACTTCATTAAAGGCTCTTCAAAGATTCTTGGGTTTTGCCAATTTTTATCGTAAATTTATTGGTAATTTCTCGGTTATTGTTAAACCATTAACTGATTTGACCAAAAAGGGTTCTGATGTGGTGAATTGGCCTCCTGAGGCAGTCTCTGCATTTCAGGATCTTAAGCAGAGATTCACTTCTGCTCCTGTTCTACGGCAGCCTGATGTTTCTCTACCATTTCAGGTGGAGGTTGATGCCTCTGAAATTGCGGCAGGTGCCGTTTTGTCCCAAAAAGGTCCAGAGACCTCTAAAAGTAACCCTTGTGCCTTTTTCTCTCGAAAATTTTCTCCTACTGAACGTAATTATGACGTGGGTAATCGGGAGTCATTGGCCATGAAGTGGGCTTTTGAAGAGTGGAGACATTGGCTGGAGGGAGCCAAACATCAGGTGGTGGTCCTTACGGACCATAAGAATCTAGTTTATCTGGAATCTGCCAAGCGACTTAATCCTAGACAGGCCAGGTGGGCCTTGTTTTTCACACGTTTTAATTTTGTGGTTTCATTTCTTCCTGGCACTAAGAATGTTAAGGCGGATGCCCTCTCGAGGAGTTTCCTGGCGGACTCTCCTGAGTTATCTGATCCTTCTGTTATTTTGAAAGAGGGTGTAGTTCTTTCCGCCATTTCGCCCAATTTGAGACTGGCTCTGGAGGGGTGTCAGGAGGATAAGCCCGAGATCTGCCCTGTTGGGAAATTGTTTGTCCCGGACCAGTTGAAAAAGAGTGTAATGTCTGAGATTCATTATTCCGCGTTGGCCGGTCATCCCGTGATTTTTGGTACCAGAGACTTGGTTAGTCGGTCCTTTTGGTGGCCTACCTTGTCTCGTGATGTCAGGGAGTTTGTGCAGTCCTGCGGGACTTGCTCTCGCTCCAAGCCTTGCTCTCGTTCTAGTGGCTTGTTGATGCCATTACCTGTGCCCAAGAGACCATGGACCCATATCTCTATGGATTTCATTTCCGACCTCCCTGTTTCTCAGAGAATGACCGTCATCTGGGTGATTTGCGATAGGTTTTCCAAGATGATACATCTTGTGCCATTACCTAAGTTGCCTTCCTCCTCTGAATTGGTGCCTTTGTTCCTTCAGCACGTGGTTCGTTTACACGGCATTCCTGAGAACATTGTGTCTGACAGAGGAGTCCAGTTTGTTTCCAGATTTTGGAGGACCTTTTGTTCTAAACTTGGTGTTCAATTGTCTTTCTCCTCTGCGTTTCATCCTCAGACCAATGGTCAAACTGAGAGAACAAACCAGACATTGGAGACTTATCTAAGATGCTTTGTGTCTGATCAGGATGACTGGGTCTCTTTTTTGCCTTTGGCTGAGTTTGCTCTTAATAATAGGGCTAGCTCTGCCACTTTGATGTCTCCATTTTTCTGTAATTCTGGGTTTCACCCTCGATTTTCTTCAGGACAGACGGAGGCTTCTGTCTGTCCAGGTGTTGACTCTGTTGTGGAGCGTATGCAACAGATTTGGGACCAGGTAGTGGAGAGGTTGTCCCTCTCTCAGGAGAGGGCCCAGCGGTTTGCTAACCGGCATAGGACTGATGGTCCTCGGTTTAAAGTGGGGGACTTGGTCTGGTTGTCCTCAAAAAATATTCCTATGAGAGTGGCATCTCCTAAATTTAAGCCTAGGTTCATTGGACCTTATAAGATCATGGAGATTCTTAATCCTGTTTCTTTTCGTTTGCTTCTTCCAGGGACATTTAAGATCCATAACGTGTTCCACAAGTCCTTGTTGAAGAGGTTTGTTGAGCCAGTGGTTCCTACTACTGTGCCTCCTGACCCTGTTTTGGTTGAGGGCAATCTGGAGTATGTGGTTGAGAAAATATTGAATTCTCGTTTTTCTAGACGGAAACTCCAGTATTTGGTTAAATGGAGAGGTTATGGTCAGGAAGACAATTCTTGGGTGTTTGCTTCGGACATCCATGCTAGGAGACTTATCCGTGCGTATCATAGAACTCATCCTGACCGACCTGGTTGCTCTAATGAGGGTTCGGTGACCCCTCCTCAAGGGGGGGGTACTGTTGTGAATAGGCTGGAAATTAGTTCTGAGCAGAAGCTCCCTCTGGTGGTTACAAACAGTACTGGACTGTCCAGTGAAGATTGTGAGGATTGGGAATCAGGTGTTACTGACTGGTCTTATATAAGGGAGTCGCCTTCCCATCAGGGTTGCCGGTGATCAATTGTTCTGGTCTCAATCCTTGATTCCTGTTTCCTTGGTAGCCTGCTGTGTCGTGTCTGAATCTCCTGCTAACAGATAAGACATTTTCTTCTTTTTGTTTTTGTGCTTAATTTTTGCATTTTGTCCTGCACTTCTGTGGGGGCCTTCAGGGTCCCCTCTGGGGGCTTTTGCCCTCTCAGTTCAGTTCAGCCACTGATGTTTGTACATTTGCTTTTTCCAGTTTTTCAGTGGCTGCTGTTTTGATTTTGGTTACACCAGAGAACTAATTTAGGTGGTAGAGGTCGTGTGATCTCAGGTGTTTTTGAAATTAGTAGTGTTGGTGCTTTTCAGGGTTTTTTGGGATTGCAGTAAGTTCCCTTCCTATCCTTTTCTATTTAGTAAGTTTGGGCCCCAACGTTTGCTCATACTATTTTCTGTCTGTGTCAGTATTTCTTCTTGTCTAACCGCCATTACATGTTTGGGGGCTTTCTATGTTCTTTGGGGATCTGCTCCGGGGCAGATAGCTTTCCTCTTTCTATCTTTAGGTGTAGTTAGTTTCTCAGGCTGTGACGAGGCGTCTAGGACCAACGTAGGAACGCTCCACGGCTGCCTCTAGTTGTGGTGGTTAGTCAGGGTACTGCAATCTCATAGTTTCCAACTGCTCTGGTGTATTTCCTTTTTTGCCTGTACTCCTCAGCTACCGAACCATAACACAGCCCGTTTTTCTTGTACATGGAAAAATCGGAAGCCTGAATGAGCCCAACACACATAACTATACCAGAGTCTGTTCTTATCTGTGATTTCACTCTTCTTTCAGCTGTAAGCAACAGCTGGAATTTCTAGAACAAAAAAAATAAAAATATAAATCTGTTGTGACTTGGATAATATAAGAAATAATCAGGTTATTGATCGGCCTTACAGCCACCTGAAGAAATACATGCACTCTCGAAGGTGCAGTGAAGTATGTTATGTCAAAGCTTACCTGCAGGGTTCCTAGAATGATTTGCAGCATCTATAAGTGGCAAGATTTTCCAAGTGCTCTTGAGATCTAAGTCACAAATCTTTCTCCGAGTCTTAAACACTTCTCAAAATGCTGGTGATTCCTTTTATAATTTGTCTTTTTTAATTTTTAGGAATTTCTCTGGGGTGGCCTAATAGAGATACGATTCTCACTAATTGGCTGTAGACAGTGTAGCAGAGAGTCAATTAACATAATTGTCATAATAACCCAGTCTCCGAGAAATGATGGCGTATAGCCCCTCTTTGCAGAGATCAACTGCGTGTACACTATTGCTGATGCTATTACTTACCGTTTTCTGTGATTAATTCCTCTGAATGAGATGACCCTGCTACTTCTTCCCTAGGCTACACTGCAAAGCTGCAGAAAACAGGAAATACCAGCCGGTTTCTAGTGTGAAAAACACAAAGATAGTCACAAGAAAACAAAATAAAAAAATATAAAAGTCACTCATAATAAAAAATCTGAAATTCTGTCAGTACAATACAGTGTTTTCTGTTATTAAATCCTCTGAATGAGATGACCCTGCTATTTATTCCCTAGGCTACACTGCAAAGCTGTAGAAAACAGGAAATACCAGCCGGTTTCTAGTGTGAAAAACACAAAGATAGTCACAAGAAAACAAAATAATAAATATAAAAGTCACTCATAATAAAAAATCTGAAATTCTGTCAGTACAATACAGCGGCTTTCTGTTATTATATCCTCCGAATGAGATGACCTTGCTATTTCTTCCCTAGGCTACACTGCAAAGCTGATGAAAACAGGAAATATCAGTCAGTTTCTAGTGTGGAAAACGCAAAAGAAAGTCACAAGAAAACAAAATAAAGATAAAAGTCCCATTTATACTAAAAAATCTGAAATTCTGTCAGTACAATATAGCTGTTTTCTGTGATTAAATCCTCCTAATGAGATGACCCTGCTATTTCTTCCCTAGGCTACACTGCAAAGCTGAAGGAAAAAAAGGGAAATATTTTCAGCTGGTTTCTAGTGTGGAAAACACAAAAGATAGTCACAAAAAAACAAATAAAAATATAAAAAGGTCAGGTTTATAATAAAAAATCTGAAAAATGAATTGCATCATTACCTTAGAAATATGAAAAATTGAGAAGTCTTAGCGCATAAGATGGCCAAATTATGCGAGCCTGATAGCCACGTCAAGGCTCCTCTCGTATATCAGGTCCTAACTAATGCCTATCCTCGCTTTAGAAAAGTCTGTCTGCATGGGAACATATGAGTCCTCTCTTCAGACTAAAATCTACATCTCTGTGGAGGGGTGATGAACCTGTTGTAATTAAAAAGCCTGTGACCACCAGGTGGAGTGCTCAGGTAGAAGGTAAATGAATACATATCAAAAAACTGACCGGCACATCCAAACATAGATTCAGTGTGAACAGGTGCTAAACCTAGAGTCACCAACTCATATACATACAAGAAAAAAGGTAGCACACTGTAGCGCTATAGCTTGCAAACACGAAATATGAAAAATATGAAAAATGAATTGCATCATTACCTTAGAAATATGAAAAATTGAGAAGTCTTAGCGCATAAGATGGCCAAATTATGCGAGCCTGATAGCCACGTCAAGGCTCCTCTCGTATATCAGGTCCTAACTAATGCCTATCCTCGCTTTAGAAAAGTCTGTCTGCATGGGAACATATGAGTCCTCTCTTCAGACTAAAATCTACATCTCTGTGGAGGGGTGATGAACCTGTTGTAATTAAAAAGCCTGTGACCACCAGGTGGAGTGCTCAGGTAGAAGGTAAATGAATACATATCAAAAAACTGACCGGCACATCCAAACATAGATTCAGTGTGAACAGGTGCTAAACCTAGAGTCACCAACTCATATACATACAAGAAAAAAAGGTAGCACACTGTAGCGCTATAGCTTGCAAACACGAAATATGAAAAATATGAAAAATGAATTGCATCATTACCTTAGAAATATGAAAAATTGAGAAGTCTTAGCGCATAAGATGGCCAAATTATGCGAGCCTGATAGCCACGTCAAGGCTCCTCTCGTATATCAGGTCCTAACTAATGCCTATCCTCGCTTTAGAAAAGTCTGTCTGCATGGGAACATATGAGTCCTCTCTTCAGACTAAAATCTACATCTCTGTGGAGGGGTGATGAACCTGTTGTAATTAAAAAGCCTGTGACCACCAGGTGGAGTGCTCAGGTAGAAGGTAAATGAATACATATCAAAAAACTGACCGGCACATCCAAACATAGATTCAGTGTGAACAGGTGCTAAACCTAGAGTCACCAACTCATATATATACAAGAAAAAAAGGTAGCACACTGTAGCGCTATAGCTTGCAAACACGAAATATGAAAAATATGAAAAATGAATTGCATCATTACCTTAGAAATATGAAAAATTGAGAAGTCTTAGCGCATAAGATGGCCAAATTATGCGAGCCTGATAGCCACGTCAAGGCTCCTCTCGTATATCAGGTCCTAACTAATGCCTATCCTCGCTTTATATGAGTATATGAGTTGGTGACTCTAGGTTTAGCACCTGTTCACAATGAATCTATGTTTGGATGTGCCGGTCAGTTTTTTGATATGTATTCATTTACCTTCTACCTGAGCACTCCACCTGGTGGTCACAGGCTTTTTAATTACAACAGGTTCATCACCCCTCCACAGAGATGTAGATTTTAGTCTGAAGAGAGGACTCATATGTTCCCATGCAGACAGACTTTTCTAAAGCGAGGATAGGCATTAGTTAGGACCTGATATACGAGAGGAGCCTTGACGTGGCTATCAGGCTCGCATAATTTGGCCATCTTATGCGCTAAGACTTCTCAATTTTTCATATTTCTAAGGTAATGATGCAATTCATTTTTCATATTTCGTGTTTGCAAGCTATAGCGCTACAGTGTGCTACCTTTTTTCTTGTATGTATATGAGTTGGTGACTCTAGGTTTAGCACCTGTTCACACTGAATCTATGTTTGGATGTGCCGGTCAGTTTTTTGATATATAATAAAAAATCTGACATTTTCTAATTATATATACAATTTATATATGACATTTGAGTTTAGAGCAGCGCACAGAATGAGGCAAGATCATTTTCTGAGAACTGGAGGACAATAAAATGAAAGATTTTAAAGTATTCATACCGGTAGCACATGTTTATAAAATGTTTAACCTAATTTAGCGGTATATAATTATAATACAGCTCCACCTTGGTTTTTTTTACGTGAAAACCACGAGCTGCTTCCACATTTATTATGTTTTACTCTCCGGGTCATGAGTATACAATAGATAAAAGATTAGTCAATGGTTCTGACTGGGTCATTAACAAAAAATACCAGAAGAAATTGGTCTAATTTACTCATGCATAATTTGGTGAAAAAATTCCACTTACTCCAAGCAAGTCTTTTTTCTCTTTCCTTTATAAATATTTTTTTTTTTTTTTTTTAGATTTCATGCCCTCCGTAGCACTAATCACTAATGTGTCCTTCTGCATTATTGCTGATGCTAGCAGCTTGGCTTGAAAAGGAAGCTACCTGACCTCACCTCCTTACTGACCAAAATCCCACAATGTCTGTCTGCTATTTTTGCTTTCTTCTCTGCTCGCTTTCTAAAACTGAACATGGACAAAACAGAATTTATCATCTTTCCCCCATCTCACTCTACCCCCCCACCAGACCTGTCCATTAACATCAATGGCTGCTCACTTTCCCCAGTCCCGTACGCTCGGTGCCTCGGAGTGATCCTCGGCTCTGCCCTCTCTTTCAAGCCACATGTCCAAACCCTAGCCTCCTCCTGCCGTCTCAAACTCAAAATATTTCCCGGATCCGTGCATTCCTTGACCATGAAAGTACAAAAACACTAGTGCATGCCCTCATCATCTCCCGCCTCGACTACTGCAACCTCCTACTCTCTGGCCTTCCCTGTAGCACTCTGGCACCACTCCAATCCATCCTGCACTCTGCTGCACGACTAATACACCTGTCTCCCAGTTATTCCCCAGCCTCTCCTCTCTGCCAAGCCCTTCATTGGCTTCCTATCGTCCAGAGGCTCCAGTTCAAAACCCTAACCATGACCTACAAAGCCATCCACAATCTGTCTCCTCCATACATCTGTGACATGGGCTCCCGGTACATACCCACATGCAACCTTCGATCCTCTCAAGATCTCCTCCTCTACTCCCCTCTTATCTCTTCTTCCCACAACCGCATACAAAGCTTCTCCCGTGCCTCTCCCATACTCTGGAACTCTCTACCCCAACACATCAGACTCGCGCCTACCATGGAAACCTTCAAAAAGAACCTGAAGACCCACCTCTTCCGACAAGCCTACAACCTGCAGTGATCATCAGTCTACTGAACCACCGCACGACCAGCTCTGCCCTCTCCTAGTGTATCCTCACCCATCCCTGTAGACTGTGAGCCCTTGCGGGCAGGGTCCTCTCTCCTTCTGTACTTGTGTGTGCCTTGTATTGCTCATGTTTACTGTACTTGTCTATATTTGCCCCTCTTCACATGTAAAGCGCCATGGAATAAATGGCGCTATAAAAATCTATAATAATAATAATCAGAAAATTATCTATTGTTTAATTCAGTTTTTTTGTTAATTTTTTTTTAAACTTTCAAGTTTTTTTTTTTACAATCTGCATTACAAATAAAAAACACAGAACTCTTGCAACTCTCATACCGGCCACTAGGGCTTTTTTAGACTCTTAATGTACTGTTGTTTCAGGAAACAACACATGTACATTAACAGCCATGAACAAACTCAAATCCCATCTTTTTTTATAGAAGCATCTAATGAGCGTGTGCAAAGGGGGGCATTGTAAAGGGAATGAGAGCAGGGTCACTTGTCACCGCCTATTGTGATTGGTAGATCCTGTGTTACCAGGTGTGTATAGAGGTGTTATCAGTCAATGTGATCCTGCCTCTGCTGATAAGGAGTCTGCTGAAAACTATTCAGTAGGAGTAGGAGACGATAAAAGCCTTAAGGGCTGGAGTGAAAATTGCAAGTTGTGTTTTAATAAAGATTGTGATATGAAAAAAAAATGGATGAAATATGAAAAAAGCATTTCCTATGGCAAGAAAATGAAGCAAATGACCTTGCCACAATTGCAGAAAATCCATTTTTTTTCATTACGGTTCATCGAGGCCATGGAAAGTGATCAGACTGTGACCAGCAATGCTCACTGCTAAGGCTTTATCAGATGTCCGTGATGATAAGTCCGATCTTGGATTGCAGTGTATGGACTGGCTGCACATCTCCTGATCCTGTGCGCGATAGCTTCATACATTTCTATGCAGCAGTCACGCTCGGGACTGGAGACGAGCAGCCAGTCCCTGCATTACAATCTGAGATCAGACGGGAGATCACGGGCATCTGATATGCTTGATAAAATAGGTCTTGCCATTGATATGCAGGCATATGTGGTAAAAGTACTCCAAGAGACCGTGACTTTTCAGTACTCCAAGAGACCGTGACTTTTCAGTACTCCAACAGACGTGACTTTCAGTACTCCAACAGACGTGACTTTTCAGTACACCAAGAGACCGTGACTTTTCAGTACTCCAACAGACGTGACTTTTCAGTACTCCAACAGTCTGTGACTTTTCAGTACTCCAACAGACCGTGACTTTTCAGTACTCCAACAGACTGTGACTTTTCAGTACTCCAACAGACTGTGACTTTTCAGCACTCCAACAGAATGTGACTTTTCAGTACTCCGAGACTGTGACTTTTCAGTACTCCAACAGACTGTGACTTTTCAGCACTCCAACAGAATGTGACTTTTCAGCACTCCAACAGAATGTGACTTTTCAGCACTCCAACAGACTGTGACTTTTCAGCACACCAACAGACTGTGACTTTTCAGCACACCAACAGAATGTGACTTTTCAGTACTCTGAGACTGAGACTTTTCAGTACTCCAACAGACTGTGACTTTTCAGTACTCCAACAGACTGTGACTTTTCAGTACTCCAACAGACTGTGACTTTTCAGTACTCCAACAGACTGTGACTTTTCAGTACTCCAACAGACCGTGACTTTTCAGCACTCCAACAGATTGTGACTTTTCAGTACTCCAACAGACTGTGACTTTTCAGTACTCCAACAGACCGTGACTTTTCAGTACTCCAACAGACTGTGACTTTTCAGTACTCCAACAGACTGTGACTTTTCAGTACTCCAACAGACTGTGACTTTTCAGTACTCCAACAGACTGTGACTTTCAGTACTCAACAGTCTGTGACTTTTCAGTACTCCGAGACTGTGACTTTTCAGTACTCCAACAGACTGTGACTTTCAGCACTCCAACAGATGTGACTTTTCAGCACTCCAACAGACTGTGACTTTTCAGCACACCAACAGACTGTGACTTTTCAGCACACCAACAGAATGGACTTTTCAGTACTCTGAGACTGAGACTTTTCAGTACTCCAACAGACTGTGACTTTTCAGTACTCCAACAGACTGTGACTTCAGTACCCAACAGACTGTGACTTTCAGTACTCCAAGACCGTGACTTTCAGCACTCCAACAGATTGTGACTTTTCAGTACTCCAACAGACTGTGACTTTTCAGTACTCCAACAGACCGTGACTTTTCAGTACTCCAACAGACTGTGACTTTTCAGTACTCCAAGAGACGTGACTTTCAGCACTCCAACAGACGTGACTTTTCAGTACTCCAACAGACTGTGACTTTCAGTACTCCAAGAGACCGTGACTTTTCAGCACTCCAACAGACTGTGACTTTTCAGTACTCCAACAACTGTGACTTTTCAGTACTCCAACAGACCGTGACTTTTCAGTACTCCAACAGACTGTGACTTTTCAGTACTCCAAACAGACTGTGACTTTTCAGCACTCCAACAGATGTGACTTTTCAGCACTCCAACAGACTGACTTTTCAGCACACCAACAGACTGTGACTTTTCAGCACACCAACAGAATGTGACTTTTCAGTACTCTGAGACTGAGACTTTTCAGTACTCCAACAGACTGTGATTTTCAGTACTCCAACAGACTGTGACTTTTCAGTACTCCAACAGACTGTGACTTTTCAGTACTCCAACAGACCGTGACTTTTCAGCACTCCAACAGATTGTGACTTTTCAGTACTCCAACAGACTGTGACTTTTCAGTACTCCAACAGACCGTGACTTTTCAGTACTCCAACAGACTGTGACTTTTCAGTACTCCAAGAGACCGTGACTTTTCAGCACTCCAACAGACGTGACTTTTCAGTACTCCAACAGACTGTGACTTTCAGTACTCCAAGAGACCGTGACTTTTCAGCACTCCAACAGACTGTGACTTTTCAGTACTCCAACAGACTGTGACTTTTCAGTACTCCAACAGACTGACTTTTCAGTACTCCAACAGACTGTGACTTTTCAGTACTCCAACAGACTGTGACTTTTCAGCACACCAACAGACTGTGACTTTTCAGCACACCAACAGAATGTGACTTTTCAGTACTCTGAGACTGAGACTTTCATACTCCAACAGACTGTGACTTTTCAGTACTCCAACAGACTGTGACTTTTCAGTACTCCAACAGACTGTGACTTTTCAGTACTCCAACAGACTGTGACTTTTCAGTACTCCAACAGACCGTGACTTTTCAGCACTCCAACAGATTGTGACTTTTCAGTACCCCAACAGACTGTGACTTTTCAGTACTCCAACAGACCGTGACTTTTCAGTACTCCAACAGACTGTGACTTTTCAGTACTCCAAGAGACCGTGACTTTTCAGCACTCCAACAGACGTGACTTTTCAGTACTCCAACAGACTGTGACTTTTCAGTACTCCAAGAGACCGTGACTTTTCAGCACTCCAACAGACTGTGACTTTTCAGTACTCCAACAGACTGTGACTTTTCAGTACTCCAACAGACTGACTTTTCAGTACTCCAACAGACTGTGACTTTTCAGTACTCCGAGACTGTGACTTTTCAGTATTCCAACAGACTGTGACTTTTCAGTACTACAACAGACTGTGATTTTTCAGTACTCCAACAGACGTGACTTTTCAGTACTCCAACAGACTGTGACTTTTCAGTACTCCAACAGACTGTGACTTTTCAGTACTCCAACAGACTGTGACTTTTCAGTACTCCAACAGACCGTGACTTTTCAGTACTCCACAGACTGTGACTTTTCATACTCCAACAGACGTGACTTTTCAGTACTCCAACAGACTGTGACTTTTCAGTACTACAACAGACTGTGACTTTTCAGTACTCCAACAGACGTGACTTTTCAGTACTCCAACAGACTGTGACTTTTCAGTACTCCAACAGACTGTGATTTTTCAGTACTGCAACAGACTGTGACTTTTCAGTACTCCAACAGACTGTGACTTTTCAGTACTCCAATAGAAGTGACTTTTCAGTACTCCAACAGACTGTGATTTTTCAGTACTCCAAGAGACTGACTTTTTGTCCTTCTGAGAAACTATAATTCTTGCTCATTATTTAATGGAATTTACCATTACATGACATGCGTAAGGTTTCAACTATTAACTATAGGACTTGCCTAAGAGCCATATTGACTGGACACAAGTGTCTTGACTGATTGGTCCCTAATAATCTGAAGAAGTGACCCTTAGTGGAGATCGGTCCACGATTTAGCCCTGGTCGAACAGTGTACCAGTCCGTTGCTCCACTTAACTAACTTAAAACTTCATCCATTTTTGCCTTTTTCCATCAAGATTATTGTATGAGAACCTTATTCTTTGCAGGTAAAGTCATATTTTTAATAGAATTGATCGCTGTGGTTTGCCCCGATGAAGACGTTTGAAGCTTCGAACATGTTGGCCAATAAACACAAACTTGGATTCCGGTCTTCTCCTCTTTCCCGATGGCAGCACAATATTAACCCAATTTGATTCCAGTCTTT
>JARQOD010007455.1:0-39159 GCA_033576555.1 Oophaga sylvatica | reverse complement strand
TTGCCATCTTAAACAAATTGCTCTTAACAAAGATTCGTTTTTCTCTTATAAAGCAAAAAAACATAATGCCCACGGGGGTCTTATGATATGTGTACGTTTGTCAGAAAAAACTATTTTTAAAAAAAACCCAACACTCTATAAACCCATAAAATTTTAGAAAATTTTAATGTAAATATAGAATGATTTAAACCTGACACGATACCCGTTGAACCCCAGGGTTAATCTTGGGGAAAACTTGATACCTGTCCCGGGGAAAGAGGGGGCCAGGGGTCTAAGGGACCCAAAAACTTGGGGCCTAAAAAAAACCCCTTCAAACCTTTTTGGGGTTTACTTTAAAGGTACAGAGGTCCAGGCCCCCAAACGTAAACCCCTTTTTCCCAATAAAATCCCCCCCAAACCCTGTTTTTCAAAATCCTTAAGGACCCTGAATACCAAAAGGGGGAAAATTGAACCCGGTAAGGGTTTTAATAAACGAAAGAAAACCAAGAAAGACAAAAATTAAAATTTAAATAAAT
Source organism: Oophaga sylvatica (assembly GCA_033576555.1). Lineage (NCBI taxonomy): Eukaryota > Metazoa > Chordata > Amphibia > Anura > Dendrobatidae > Oophaga > Oophaga sylvatica. The sequence continues at coordinate 38,644 of JARQOD010007455.1, read as the reverse complement.
TTCCTTACATACAACCCCTAACACACGGGTGGGAAAACCCCCTTAAAGGTCCAGAGTTTAAACTAAAAGCTGAAAGGGGTAAAAAAAACCCAAGGGGGCCTTTTTAGCTTAAGAAATTCTCAAGAACCATCCTGAAAAATATATGAACTTTCACCCGGCCTCAAAAACACCCAGAGGCCCAAAAAATTTTTTTAAAGGAAAATTTAAATTAAAAACAAAAATTAAAAAAGCACCGGGGGCAGGCGCCCCCTACCCTTTAGAAAAAAGAGTAGGAAAAAATTTAACTCTCACATTACCAAAAAAAAAAAAAAGAAACAAAAGGGCTCAGCTGTGAAAAGTCAGAATGGCAATCCCCGACGTTTTTTTGGGTGGCGATGCACCCATGAAAAGAAACCCCACCCTTCTCCCGGGGGGCCCCCCGGGACCCTCATGCCCAGGCCCTGCCCCGGGTGGTTTTTTGGGAAAAGGTCCGTCCCCCGTTTTCTTTTGACCACCACGGGGAGGAGGTAGAGGTTTGACGGTTTGACTGGGGGCCATACCTTTTAAGTAAGGGCCTGTAAAACCCACTTTTATAAATTTTTTAAACCGTAGGAGGGGGTCCAACGAAAGGAACAGGATTAATTAGGGAACCCTGATCCTGTACGGCCCGGGGAACGGGGCCCCCAACCCCCAAAGGGGGGAAACTTTAATTTTAAAAAATTCCTGGAAAAAACCCAAAACCAGACCCTTTTAAACCTTAAAGATCTAAACCAGAAACTCTCCCCCCTATAAAAGCCATCCGTTTTTTAACCCGGTTCCCCCCTTTAACCCTTCAGTTTTTAAAACTGATCTAAAAATACGCCCCCCCGGGGAAGTCCCACAGGGCGCCCCCCCTGACCCCCCAAATCCCCTCCCCCTCAAGTTTCAGAGCTTTACAGCGGGAACCCACACAACCCCCCCCCCGAGAATGGGAAACCCCGGGACCCATCCATCCTCCCCTGTCCCTGGGAAAGTACGAGTTTAAGGCATCGGAAGAAAAATTTAAATTGAGCAGTATATTCGCAATGAGGAGGTAACTTTTTACAAACCCCCCCTCTGAGAAAAATCCCCCCAAAAGCCCTCCAAAAAAAAGGGGAAGGCAAAGTCCTGCAAAATTTTGCCCAAAATGACCGTGTCATTCCCAAAAATTCTTGCAAAATTCACCCCACGGCTTATTTTTCGGATTGCCAATCAATCCCCTGGGTTATGTTTAGCCAAACCCAAAGGGAAAAGCCCCAAACAAAAAAAAGGGTGTGGGGACCCTCCAACACTTAAAAAACAATTTGCTCTTTTTTTTTTTTCCCCCTACTCGAAGTCTATTTTAGAAAAATTTGAAACCCCTTTTCCCAAGATTGAAAATAAGGAAAACGGCCAAAAAAAAGTTCTACCCCCAAAAACCCGGGGCCCCCTTCCCCCAAATACCGAAAAAAAAATACCCCAGAGAAAAAAACCCCCCTGGGCAGAAAACAAAAGGTTTTTTGGGGGAGAAAAAAGCCCCGGGGAAAAAGGGCCCTTAAAAAAACCCCCCAAAAAAATTTCCCCTTCTGAAAAGAAAACACTCGCCGCCCCCCCCAAACCCCCCAAAAATGTTCCCCCCAAAGGGGGTTTCCTAAACAGCCGGGACCAAAAAAAAATTTAGATTTTTTGGATTTAAAGGGGGGGGGGTTCCCCTGCCCCCAATTTTCAAAATTTCAAAAAGGGCCAAGACCCCCTTTTAAGGGGGAAAAAAATTTTTGGGCCACATCTTTTTTTGTCAAAAACCCCTTTAAAAAAAGGCCCAACTGGTTCACTGGGTTTGTTGCCCTCTCAACCCCCAAAAAAATTTTTCCCCCCTCTAAGACCCCCCTTTTTTCGAAAGGGCAAAAGGGGGAAATTTCCCAATCTTTCCGCCCCAAAAATAAAAAATGCCACGGGGAACCCGGGGACCCAAAAAAAAACCCCCCAAAAAAGAGGGTTTTTAAAGCATAACTTTCCAACCCCCCTTAAACTCCCAGTGAAAAACCGGCCCCAAAGAAAATTTAATCCCCCGGAAAGAAAAATTTTTTGCCCCCCCTGTCTTGGGAGGGGGAAAATTGGCCCCGATCGGGTTTTCGGGGGCCAAAATTTGGACTAATTTGAAACCCCCCAGAATTGGGCCTCAAACCCCAAAAAACCGGGGGGTTTCGGGGCCGGGAAAAAAATTGCCCCAAATTTTTTGTTCCCATTTTTTAAAAAAACCCCTTTAAACATTGATTAGCAATATTAATGTTTAAAAAAGGTTTACCTCCCCGAACCTTAACTCGGGAACCTTGGTATCCTTTCCAAAAAAAGGGGGGCCGGGGGAAAACTGCCTGAACTGGGGCCTAACAAACCCCATGAGGTTACAAATGGGGCCGGCCCCCCGAACCCCTTCTCCTTTTCCCCCTCCCCCAAAATTAAAAAAAATTTGGGACCCAAAACCCCCCAAGGGAAATAACAAAAAAAAAATTTAAAAAAAAACCCAAAAAAAGAAAAAAAAAAAATTCCCTTTCCCCCCACAACAGTAAAACCCCGGGGAAAATTGCTGTAAGAGAAAAACCTAAGGACCAATTAAAAATATTCCAAATTCGTCTAAAAAAAAAAATTTTTTCCCCGGTTACCAAAAACGGGGCGAAATTAAAAAAAACTTTAAAAAAAAAACCGGGGCGGGCCCCCCAAAAAAAAGGGGAAAAAATTCCCCCCTTTTTTCCAAAAAACAAAAAAAACCCGGGTTAAATCAGAAAAAAAAAAAAAAAAAAAAAGGGTTTTGGGGGGGCCCTGAGTGCACGCCCATGGATTCCCCATGTCCTCTACAGGTCTCTCACCGCCTGTGCAAGGACAGCCTATCTACCTACTGGTGCAACTGCAGCTCTGAAGAACCTCTTGCTGCAATCTGCTGCTGCAACTGCAGCTCCTGCAGAACCTCTTGCTGCAAAGCTTTGAGGACCTCCAGATGACTTTGCATTGAGGATGTTGACCACCTTCGTAACCCCGCCGAGTTACCAACAGAAGCTTTCAGTCTTTGTGGCCCCACTGAGCCACAGCAAGCTGACTTGAAAAAAAAAATTTGTGGACACGCCAGTCCACAGGAAGCGGATTTTGAAAAAAAAAAAAAAAATTCTGTGGACTCGCCGATCCACAGCAAACGTCAGCACACGTGCTTCCTGTACCGTTGCCCGCAGTCTAGCACCAATTGTAAAGTTCCACACTATCTGTGGACGGGGTATACTCACTTTGCTGGTCACTGAGGCATACGCTGGGACACTCAGGGTTAAAAACAAGTCCATTCGGTCCATTAGTGAAGAGTATAAACCATTTCTCATAAACTTGATAGTATGCAGCAACCAGTACACTGTCCGTTACACATTCAGCTTTATAGAGCAAACACAGTCTCTCACTGACCCCGGTCAGCATAACACTGACTCCTGGATGTTACCTGTTGGATCGGCCACACAGGTTACCGGATGCCTCTTCTCCTCAGAAGTATCCCACAAACACTTCTCACTGACCCCAGTCAGCATAATATGGATTCCTGTCCGTGACCTGTTGGTGTTGACCACACAAGTTCCCGGATGCCTCTTCTCCTCAGAGGTATCCCACAAACACTTCTCACTTACCCCAGTCAGCATAACATGGATTCCTGTCCGTTACCTGATGGTGTCAGCCACTCAGGTTCCCGGATGCCTCTTCTCCTCAGAGGTATCCCATAAACATTTCTCACTGACCCCGGTCAGTATCACTCAGGGTTGTCAGACCGTCCACTCTGGAGGTATCTCACAGGCTTCCTTCCTCTGGCTCAGACTAGCCAGCACTGTTTCCCCAGGCTCGGCGATGTCCAGCAAGCAGGTTTGGTCTGGAGACACACACACAGGAACAATTCTCCTTCACTGCACACAGACCATTCTGTAGTGTCCATCCAGGACACATGGAAAATCTGTCCACACTGACAGACTCCCAAACACTCACTCACATGTGCCAAACACACCTTCATTACATAGCTGTCACCACTACTAGGTATCTATCACATGGCTAGTCACGTGATCATGACATCATCGTAGGTCCTCAAACTCACAACCACACATGGGCTTCTTCATGTAAAACAGGGTACAGTGAGCCCCTCACCACGGAGTGAGGTATATGGGTAGACAGCCCCTCCCAACACTCAGAGCTACCTGTAACCCGGACCCAAGTGTCAACAATAACCCCTTAGGGCTTACGTACACTAAGGAAAAAATACTCCGTGTTACATCACAGGGAGCAGCGATCCCTGTGACACATATCTTCCATAAATTATGTGGCCATTAGTAACACTACAGTATATTAATACATTATATCGATTATTATATAATAAATTATATAAATTATTTTTTATTAGGTACATTATTATAATTATTATTCAAAAAATGGGTAATAATGGCACTAATGTTTTTACTGACACTAATATGATATATGAATTAACAGCTTATTAATAATACTAACTATTAACCCCTTAGTGACAGAGCCAATTTGCAGCTTAATGACCGGGCCAATTTTTACAATTCTGACCACTGTCCCTTTGTGAGGTTACAACTCTGGAACGCTTTAACGGATCCCGTTGATTCTGAGAATGTTTTTTCGTGACATATTGTACTTTATGATAGTGGTAACATTTCTTCGCTATAACTTGCGTTTATTTATAAAAAAAACAAAAACATGGCGAAAATTTTTAAAATTTTGCAATTTTCCAACTTTTATTTTTTATGCCCTTAAAATCACAGAGATAGGTCACACAAAATACTTAATAAATAACTTTTCCCACATGTCTACTTTACATCAGCACAATTTTGGAGACAAAATTTTTTAATTTTTATGTTAAGAAGTTATAAGACTTAAAAGTTGACCAGCGATTTCTCATTTTTACAACAAAATTTACAAAACCATTTTTTTAGGGACCACCTGTGATGATAACCTGGAATGGGAACTCCATTCCTTATACTTTTCCATAACTACTACCCCAATCGTGTTTAGCAGCACAGAGCCAAACCACCCCCCTCTTCCCCCTTGTGCCTGCAGCCTCTCTCCAACTCACTGCCTGAAATTACAACTTACTCCTTCCTCTTGCCACACCTCAGGAATATCTGTCTTCAAACCATGTGGGACTGTCCCATAGCATATAATGGGAATTCATTCAATCGGTCATAAAATGCTGCAAGTTTATGATAGAAACACAAAAGTTACAGTTCTGCAACATGCTCCTATCAGACTTCGCTACAGTGGTTCTGGCTACATTCTATCCCCAACAGAACCAGAGAAATGGATTTCTCTGGAGCAGAGTGGAATAACTAGTGTGAGATTGAACTCATTAGAATACTAATTTCAGAATAAGGTGAAAAATGGTCCTGCTGAGACTCTGATAGGTTCTCAAGCCCAGTTATATAGCCGAGAAGGTTTCAGAAACCAAAACTGCCACTTAGAGCAAGGGGAGGACCCCTGTAACTCAGCCGTTTTTATGATGTCATGACCCAGAACTATAGAGTACAGCCACTCAGTCAGGGTGTCATATATTTTGCTAAGGGAGCCTGAGGTTTACAGCCACACTGTCATGCATGGCGATGTGTGGCCCCTTCCCTTCCCCCCAGCCTGATTCGCCGGAATGATCTAAGTGCCATGTGAGTTTTTCTTCTTTAACCCTGTTTTATTTTTAATTGCTTGTACATATTTTAATTGTCTCACTTTTGTAGATTCTTTTTGTAAATCTTTATAAACACTGCCTAACTAATTTTTGGAGTAAAAATATAAAATTACTAATTCGTTTCTTTATGCGCTATAACGAATTTGCACGTGCCTGACGTAAACTACGCTACTAAATTGGTGTGGCCTCTGCCACACATATAGACCCAGAGGCTGGTGGCAGCTAGCGAGTGTGTGTGCTGGGCTTTCGGGTATCGCTGGCAGTGACGGAGCGGGTTTTATAAGTGTATTGCCTGGCTGCGGCTAGGAGTAGTTCTAATTCCCTCACTGTAGCGTGCCCAAAAGCCAGTAAACGTCCAAGCGGCCCGTCCGGCGACTAATTATCCTAGGTGCAGTTCCCTGACTGACCTGAGGGTAAGGGGCGCCAGAGAGCTGCAAGTTCCTAAGCGGAACTGGGAAGTGGGATAAGTATAAATCCCTGCATTCAACATATTGGTGGCAGCGGTGGGATCCTAAGCCGTGATTCCCCGGACCTCCGTCTGTGTGCCGTTAGTGACACCACCTCACATTTAAAGTCACTTTGAGGGGTCTATATGATAGAAAATACCCAAAAGTGACACCAATATAAATAATGTACCCCTCAAGGTGCTCAAAGCCACATTCAAGAAGTTTATTAACCCATTACGTGCTTCACAGGAACAGAAGCAATGTAAAAGGAAAAAAATTAACATTTAACTTTTTTTTTTACAAACATTTTACTTCAGAACCAATTTTTTTTGTATTTTCACAAGTGTTAAGAGAGAAAATGATTTGTTGTGCAATTTCTCCTGAATATGCTGATACCCCATATGTGGGGGTAAACCCCTTAAGGAACTTATTTGTATGTGTGGTGAGCACTTTGAACCCTAAGTGCTTCACAGAAGTTTATACCATAGAGACGTGAAAATAAAAAATCATATTCCCTTAGAAGGGAAGGAGCACCGTTTCACTTTTTCAAAGCAAAATTGGCTGGAATTGAGATCGGACGCCATGTCGTGTTTGGAGAGCCCCTGATGTGCCTAAAAAGTAGAAACCCACCACAAGTGACCCCATTTTGGAAACTAGACCCCCCCAAGGAGCTTATCTAGATGTGTGGTGAGCACTTTGAACTCCAAACTGCTTCACAGAAGTTTATAACGCAGAGCCGTGAAAATAAAAAATCCTTTTTTTTCCACAAAAATGATCTTTTCACTCCCAAATTTTTACTCTTACAAGGGTAACAGGGGAAATTGGACCCCAAAAGATGTTTTTCAGTTTGTCCTGAGTACGCTGGTACCCAATATATGGAGGGGAACCAATGTTTGGGCGCACGGCAGAGCTCGGAAGGGAAGTAGTGACATTTTGAAATGCAGACTTTGATGTAATGGTCTGAAAGTGTCATGTTGCGTTTGCAGAGCCCCTGATGTGCCTAAACAGTAGATACCCCTCAAGTGACCCCATTTTTGAAACTAGACCCCCCAAGGAGCTTATCTAGATGTGTGGTGAGCACTTTGAACCCCCAAGTGCTTCACAGAAGTTTATAACGCAGAGCCGTGAAAATAAAAAAATCATTTTTTTCCACAAAAATCATTTTTTAGCCCCCAATTTTTTATTTTCAGGAGCAATTAGACCCCCAAAATTGTTGTGCAACTTGTCCTGAGCACACTGAAGCCCCATATATGGAGGTAAACCACTGTTTGAGCACGGCAGAGCTCAGAAGGGAGGGAGCACCGTTTGACTTTTTGAACGAAAATTGGCTGGAATCAATGGTGGCGCCATGTTGCGTTTGGAGACTCCCTGATGTACCTAAACAGTGGAAACTCTTCAATTCTAACTCCAACCCTAACCCTAACCTCAACCTTAATCCCAACATACCCCTAATGTTACTCCAAACACTAACCCTAATACCAACCCTAACCCTAATCACAACCCTAACCCCAACACACCCCTAACCATAACCCTAACTCCAACCCCAACACAACCCTAATGTTAATCCAAAACCCTAATCCCAACCCTAACCCTAAAACTTTAGCCCAACTGTTAGGGTTCGAGTTCCCGCTGCTGCACAAGGGGAGTCTCAAACCAGTCCCGCTGCGGTCCCCCATCCATCTCCGGTCGCAGTGGAGCCTGCTCAGCAAAGACGTCGGTCCCAGCGTCTCGCCCGGTCTAAGGGTATGTTTCCACTATCAGGAAACAGTCCGGATTAGCTGCGTGTTTGACGCTGTGCGTTGGCGCAGCGTCTAACACGCAGTGTCCAGATGTTACAGCATAGTGGAGGGGATTTCAAGAAATCCCGTCTCCACTATGCTGTAAAACACGCAGGTGGAAGACCTGCGTTTCCGGACATGCGGCGCGTCTTTTTAGACCGCAGCATGTCCTAGTCCCTTACGGCGACGCTGCGTCGCCGCAAGGGAAATAACACAGGGCTATGCAGCCCTGCATCATTCCGCATGTGTTCCGGAAGTGTCCTGAACACATCCGGAATGAGTGCGCGTAAAAAAGGGGGCGGGGCTTTGGGCAGAGCGGAATTTCCGCTCCGTCCGAAGCGCTGTGGTTCCAGACCGTGGAACCACAGCCTAATACTATGCAGAAACTTGCTGCTGCCTCTTCAGGTTCTGCTATTGTAGCCAGTACTGGTCAGCGCCGAGCAGACGTCTTAAGGACTAAGTCCTTTGTTGCTTCATCTGAGCATGCCCAGGGAAAGATCTCCCATTAAACATCAGGGGTCACATGCTCAGATACAGCTGCCACTCCTATTTGTCCTTCAGGAAGGTCCTGTGGCTGTTGATGTTCTGAAGCAGCTTCCCATTGGTCCTTCCTGGAAGTTCTTTTTCTCATGGCTGCTATAAAAGGCTGTCCTTACCGCACGGCCGTGCGCTAGTATCAAATCTGTTACGTGCTTGCACCAGTGTGGTCATGTATGATTGTGCTTAAGTCTGGCTGAAATAAGCCCCTAGAATACAGGCACCTCCGGTGAGGAGATTGTATGCACGTGTTAAGGGCTCGGCTGAAAACGCCATTAGAATACCGGCTACTCCGGTGAGGAGATTACTGCTTGGGTTCTGTTTGCATGACCACAAACTGCAATCTGCTTAGCAGTCATCTGTGTTCCCTCTGAGACTAACAGGACACAGTCTTTGTTACAGCGGCTCTGTGAATTAACAGAGTCCGCTTATATCGCCATATAGTGCTACGGCGTTTATACATCTGTGACTCTGGGGGATAACAGAGTTCACTCATACTGCCTATTTACCCCATCTTACAAGCAGCAGGCTCTGCCTGCATGGTGGACCCCGGGCTGCGAACGCACCTTTCCTTAATATCTATTAGGTGCGTTCCGAAGGCCCTTAACACCAACTCACTTTAGCCTAACTCTAACCCTAATGGGAAGATGGAAATAAATATATTTTATTATTTTTCCCTAAATAAGAAGGTGATAAAGGGGGGTTTATTTACGATTTTTTTTTTTTTTGATCACTGTGATAGCGTTTATTACAGTTACCAAAATGAACAAATAGGAAAAATCTTCCTATTTTTGATGGGTGCTGGCCGGCAGATCTCGGCGGGCGCACTACACATGCACCCGCCATTTTCTAACTGGAAGAAGATGGCGGTGCCCACCGGAGCACGCAAGAGGGCCCCAGGAGCACTGGGAGGTACAGGAGGGGGGATCGGGGACCCTATTTCTCTCTCCTCTGATGTGTGATCACATCAGAGGAGAGAGAAATTAAATAGCACATCAGACCTTTTCTTTTTTTTTGCGTTCGCTGTTATACAGTTAATAACGGTGATCGCAACACCGGGGTCGGTAAAAACCGACCTGAATCATGTTTCTTGGGGTCTCGGCTACACATGGCAGCCAAGACCCCAGAGAAAATCCGACTCTGGGGGGCGCTATACGCTTTTTCCTCAATGCCGTGAATTCATGGCGCTGTGTTTTAAGTACCCTTATCTACCGCCGTTAAAAGGCGTATCGGCGGTCGTCAAGGGGGTGATAAATGACCTAACAGTAATAGCATTAGTGGCCATTACTCAGGCCAGTATAGGCACAGAGGCGGCTATTCAGTAGATTTGGCAGTAAACAGCTCACAGGTGTCCCATAATTCATGACTAATACTCATGAGTGAACATGCTCGGATTAGGTGTTATCTGAGCATGCTCAGGTGCTAACAGTGTGTCTTCGGCGTGCTCGAATAATATGTTTGAGTCCCCACAGCAGCATGTCTCGCGGCTGTTTGACAGAAGCAACACATGCAGGGATTGCCTGTCAAACAGGCTGTTGAACGGCCGCGAGACATGCGGATGTGGTGACTCGAACATATTATTCGAGTCTGCTGAAGTCACTCGGTTAGGACCCGAGCATGCTCGGATAACGCCTAATCGCAGCACGCTCGCTCTTCACTGGTGACTAACCTAAATCCAATATCAAATGTGATTTTCAGGTTCGATATTCGGTACTGAATGTAATAACTATAAATCAGTAGGAGCCGCATTGCTCTGACACAAAGCTCCAAATCCACAGCATCAATATTACAAAGTAAAAAAGAAACCGTCATTTATTAATTTTTATTTCATAAATCAATAGTACATATGGAAATAAGCAACTTTCTATTATATCTCATCAGATAAATGTGATTCTTTCTCCTGTGATGTTTCAACACTCTACTCAGCACAATGGAGAAGTATAAGCTGTCACAACAGAAGAACTTACAGCAGAATGTCTGTCAGCCTCTAGACCACGACACGGTGTGACCCCTATAGCCCCCGGAACTGTGCACCCGCTAAAGCCTCCGACACTGTGCACCCTCTATAGCCCCCGGCACTGTGCACCCCCTATAGCCTCCGGCACTGTGCACCCTCTATAGCCTCCAACACTGTGCATCCTCTATAGCCTCCGACACGGTATGCCCCCTATAGCCCCCGGCACTGTGCACCCGCTAAAACCTCCGGCACTGTGCACCCTCTATAGCCTCAGACAGGGTGCACCCCTATAGCCCCCGGCACTGTGCACCCTCTATAGCCTCAGACACGGTGCACCCTCTATAGCCTCCTACACGGTGCGCTCGCTAAAGCCTCCGGCACTGTGCACCCTCTATAGCCTCAGACACGGTGCGCCCCCTATAGCCACCGACACGGTGCACCCGCTAAAGCCTCCGGCACTGTGCACCCTCTAAAGCCTCTGGCACTGTGCACCCTCTATAACCTTCGACACGGTGCACCCCCTATGGTCTCCGGCACTATGCCCCCTATAGCCTCCGGCACTGTGCGCCCCCTATAGCCTCCGACACGGTGCATCCCCTATAGCCCCCGGCATTGTACGCCCCCGATAGCCTCTAACACAGTGCACCCTCTATGGTCTCCGGCACTGTGCCCCCCTATGGTCTCCGGCACTGTGCCCCCGGTACGGTGCACCCCCAAACACACACTAGAATTTCCAACATCCGGTTTGTGTAAGGGGAGGGTCCCATACACTACATTGTTAGCGGGTTCCACAGACTTTATTCTAAGGGGGGGCATTTACTTTCAGAGGAATAGAAGACGTACAGTTTTTTGTCTGCTTTTACTTTTTTTCTTTATGGAAGAAGTTGGGAAGGAACAAGCAGAGTTGAGAATTGGCACAGATCTTTGCATACAACACTACTGTCACAAAGGCAACAGATCAAAAGTGGGACGTTTTTGCTTTTTTTATTCCCATTCCTTCCCTGAATAAACCATTTTTTTCTTTTTTAAAACCCACCATACTGTTCCAGAGATATTTTTATTTTGTGCTAACTTTCAATGTCTTTACCAACAAGGTGTGGCTCACAGGATCCTCATGGGCGGGTCTTAGGCTGCTTTGTATTACTACCCTGAGAGCACCGTCCCTATAGACTGTAGAAATTAGCACTAAATAGAAAGGCCCATATCTCTGGAACTATATGGAGGATTTAAAATATGGGGGAAAAAAAACAACTGAAAACTCAGGAAAGCAGCGGGAATTAAATTTGAGCAAAAACTGGCCACTTCTGACCTAGTGACAGGTGCTGTTTATCCTCTTTAATGGTTTCAGGCGACCGTGCATGGCTTAGCAGTTTCACTTCAGCGAGGGCTTACTCAGAGGTTACTTGTATTTTTTGTACACAAGATGCAGTCTGATTTTCTTCAGAGTTTAGGATGAAATTTTCACGTGTTTGGCCAATGAGTCAGTTTTTACCATCAGCTTCATCAATTTTCATTTTTGCATCCAAGAAGTTTTTTCAAGCTCCTTCTATCAAGCAGACATTACAATCTGACAGTACTGGGATTCACTCAGTCGGCAGGCATACGAGTGCTGTCTGAGTTTTTTACCAACCCGTAGATTAATTGGAGAGTTTGATCTGTGACTGACGAGCCTTTCTAAAATTTTTTTTGGACCTCTAGGTTTACAAAAAACTCTGATGTGAATAACATCATAGACTCATGAAGTCACAGACAGGACACAAGTAAATAAACTTGTCAGACCCAACTTCCTCAGGGTATGGGACAAGCGGGCAGTGTTCCAGCAGCTTCTTCCAGTGTCCCTGCTAGGCCAGCCTTACTATTCCCCATGTCCCTGCTAGGCCAGCCTATTGCCAGTGTCCCTGCTAGGCCAGTCTTACTATTGCCAGTGTCCCTGCTAGGCCAGCCTTACTATTGTCAGTGTCTCTGCTAGGCCAGTCTTACTATTGCCAGTGTCCCTGCTATGCCAGCCTTACTATTGCCAGTGTCCCTGCTAGGCCAGCCTTACTATTGCCAGTGTCCCTGCTAGGCCAGCCTTACTATTGCCAGTGTCCCTGCTAGGCCAGCCTTACTATTGCCAGTGTCCCTGCTAGGCCAGCCTTACTATTGCCAGTGTCCCTGCTAGGCCAGCCTTACTATTGCCAGTGTCCCTGCTAGGCCAGCCTTACTATTGCCAGTGTCCCTTCTAGGCCAGCCTTACTATTGCCAGTGTCCCTGCTAGGCCAGCCTTACTATTGCCAGTGTCCCTGCTAGGCCAGCCTTACTATTGCCATTGTCCCTGTTAGGCCAGCCTTACTATTGCCATTGTCCCTGTTAGGCCAGCCTTATTATTGCCAGTGTCCCTGCTAGGCCAGCCTTACTATTGCCATTGTCCCTGTTAGGCCAGCCTTATTAATGCCAGTGTCCCTGCTAGGCCAGCCTTTCTTTTGACAGTGTCCCTGGTATGCCAGCCTTATTATTGCCAGTGCCCCTGTTAGGCCAGCCTTATTACTGCCAGTGTCCCTGCTAGGCCAGCCTTAGTATTTGAGATCAACAAAAGACTAATCAACTTTAGTGGCGCTGGTGAAAACAAGGCTCCAGCAGCAAATAAGACAATAACCACACAATTGTCAATAAAAGATAATCAATTAATAAAATATATTTGCGTTTAAACCACTTGTCCTTGCAGGATAAAGTATGCCCTTAAGTACATACAGAGTCTACTACAAATTTATACACCATTGCCGGTGTGTTATAATTGTAGCCCAATGGATCAGCAATACCGATCACAGATAGGTCGAGTGCATAGGAGATATAACCCACATATGATTAGGAATTAGCAGAGAAACCTAATATAAAGTGTCCCAATATTAGGAACAGTCATTCAGAGGCCATATGCAGAACTTAGTTCCAGTATAAATGGATATCCTGTGGGTATCATACTAGAGCGATGACGAAATGCTTCATAGAAATATAAAGTACATTATCACAAACGGACTTACCAAACCCGTCGTCCAAAGAAGTGAACCATGAATTTAAAAAGTGCAAGACTTTATTAAAGATCAAAAAATATGAAAGACAAAAAAGATACAGAAACAAAAGTGTCCAGTAGGGGGGGCCCTCAATACGGCACCAATAACTTCTCATAACAAGAATAGTACATATGCAGCTCCAAACAATAAAGGATCCCAATATATAAATATCAATTCTGGGGTAAAGGAATACAGTGAGCAATTATTATACAGATGATATGGAGCTGGAGTGACCCTAGCACAGGTTGCTGCAAATATAAGAACCTCCCAGTATTTACAAGGTCATTGTACACATATATACTATAAGGAGTGCAGTAGAAAGTCCATATATACAATGTAAAGACTCCTCAATGACTACAAAAGAGTTCCCAACGAGAGGCGGACGTAGATATTAGGTAGAGAATATTAGCTGCAGTACCTCAAGACAGCGACCGGTGCCAGAGCCAGAGCCGACCAAGGGACCCCCTCACCCCAACGTACGTTCCCTTATATTTATTTGGTCAGCTGTCCCACAATCACTCAAAGAGCTTCTAATTGAGATTAATAAATAGGAATATTTTTTAAAATTTACTTCTATTACTAGTGCTGATACTATACATTTTTTAGATGTAAATATATTTATAGAGGATCTTAACATTCATACCCGCACGTTCCAGAAACCCACAGATTCAGACAGCTACATCCCAATCCACAGCAGCCATTTACCTAGTTGGCTGCTGAATGTCCTTAAACGTCAATTTATGAGGATTCATCGTAACTAGTCTAAACGTCGAGATTTTAACAGAGAGGTGGACGTATTGACAAAAATATTTTTTTTTAGAAAAGGGTACGATAAACACATGCTGATCACAGCCAAGAAATCTGCGGAGATGAAACTCTGAAAAGATATTCAGCACCATGCAATCAATGGTGCTATATAAATAAATAATAATAATAATAATATCCTTAATGGAAATAACAAAACCAAAGATTAATACGATTTTATTCCAGCCATTACTCAATACCACTCTAATTCCCGCATTTTGTCAAGAAGAGTAAAAAAAACATTGGGACATATTAAAAGATGATAAAATCTTAGGTGAGCAAATTCCCGCACTTTCTAGGTTCGTCTATAAAAGAGCTTGCAACCTAGGAAATATTTCCCCTACAGTTCAAACAAATCTCTCAAAAAAACCTTCGACATTTTTCCAGAATAACTTGACAGCTTTATTTCCCCTGTCGTAAATGCAAAATGTGTCAACAGACACATACCAAAAAACAATTGGGAATTAGCAAAGGAGATAGAGAATACATGACTCGGGGTTTTATTACATGCACCATGTCACGATCCATTTTTGGATTTGTGTATTTCATTGCTGCTGGGTCAGCTGATGCAGGTGATTACCACTCCCACCATCCTTTAAAAGGTCACCTGATGCATCAGCTGACTGTTGGTGTTAGAGCAATCTGCAGTGACCAAGCCTGGAGTAAGGAGCTCTCTGGGTGCAGTGGTGCTTCTGCTGAGTTCTCTTATCTGGTGCCTTTATTCTGCTGTGCGGTGCTTTGCAGCAGAGAAAGCTAAGTGTGGAGTGTTTGTTACCTTGTCCCTTGGGTGTCTGTCACTTCCCCCTGTGTTTATTACCTGCAGAGGTGAGGCTAGTGCTCCTTGCCGGCCAGTGCACTAGCCAGGGCAGTTATAGGTGACAACTAGAGACAAGGGGAAGGACCTTGATAGGGCGTTAGGGGAGTGCAGGGACATGCTCAGGTTTGAGCTCAGGTGGTGACCATCCCTCATTCCCCATTGGTAGAGCCTTACTCCCCCCAATTCCATCCTCGTTGTCTGTTTTGCCGTTAGCTGATCGACCATCCATTGAGCCGTGCCACACCGTGACAGTCAGTGACACACCACCCTGGGTATCATATATACAATGAAATGTCCTTGAAATAAACTATACAGTATGTAGGGCGTACAAAACGTCCGCTAAAAGTTAGAATTAATGATCAAATAAGAAACATAAAGAAAACAATTTTAGATAATCCTTTATCCAAACATTTTGTGGAACATCATGCAGGCTCTGTGCACGATATGGCGGTAAATGGTATTGAAATTGTTCAACAGCATTGGTGAAAAGGGAATTAAAGTAAATTAATGTCACAAGCAGAAAGCCGGTGGATCTTTATATTGGACACTTTGCTCCCTAGGGGGTTCAACAGCGAAGTTGAATTGTTCAGTTTCTATTAACCCACGCTGGCCTGACATCAAGAAGGCTATTTAAAGTCTTTAGCACAAGCAGGACCATCCCTGGGGAAGGAAACCGGAGTATCCAATACACCAGGGGTGGGGAACCTCAGGCCCCAGGGCCATTTACGGCCCTTGATGACCTTTTATCAGGCCCTCGGGTAGATTCTCAGGGACCGCATTCTTGGGTAGGGAGCTGTATTTTTATTGCCACAAGCTCATTAATTTCTTCTTGCTCTGTAAGCACACACACAGTGTTCACTACTGAACACTGAAGGGCATGCAATGAAAGATTACGTCCTGACACCAGTGCCAGAGTCAGGATGTACTTTGTGGGCGGAGTTTTTACGGCCCCCGAAGGATGATATAAATATCCAAATGGTCCTTAGCAGTGAAAGATTGCCCACCCCTGCGATACACGTTGGAAGGAAAATTTGTCCTCTGTACGCCTTGTACCAAGCCGTAGTCGACAAGGAGAGAAAAAGCACATACTATACACCAGGGAACACCAGAATCATAATAATAATTATTTATTAAAGAACTGCAAAAAACAACCAAAGATAAAAACACTTAAAATATGAACAAAGAATGCCCGACAGAAAAAGGGAGGTACGCGGCACCCACTGAACCCCTCAGAGCATAATACAAAATACAATATACACAAGATGATATAATATACTGTGTCTCCCCCAAAGGCCTGGAACTATGAAGGGATGTGTAACACCTAAGGTAAAAATATACGCATAAACCTACACCAAACAAAATATAAGGTGTAAGTAGGATAACAAAAGGATAAATGTAAGCAATTGATAATGAATATAAATAAACCTATATCAAACAATATTAAGGTGTACACAAGATAATAAACAGTTAAGGCACATGGATAATGCAGATGTCCCGACTCACATAGGAACAATAGTAGTTCAAAGTGATATGATCACCCATGAAACCAATGTTACCAAGCCAAAAAGGGGGGAGAGAAAAGGACCAGAGAGGTAGGGGGGCCGGAGCCCAACGCGTGTCGCCACCAGCGGTGGCTTCGTCAGGGGCAAGTATATATATATTATACTTAATTATTATTATGATTCTGGTGTTCCCTGGTGTATAGTATGTGCTTTTTCTCTCCTTGTCGGCTATCTATTCTTCACATACTCCAGGTAGATACCCATGTTTTTCTAGTCATCTGTTAGGTAGTGCCCTCCTTTACTTTGTTCTGGCTTGATTGTACCAAGCCGTAGTCACGCGGACATCACGTGCTCATCGACGTCACACAGGTCCTGCATTGGCCGCATGCAGCGAGAGTGCAGGACCTGAACAGAGTGACCGCATCCCTGCTGACCGCTGAGGCAGGAGCACAGAGCAGCTGTCACCGGCAGAGACAGCGCTGCTACCAATCAGTCTATCTACTTTATACTTCTATGAAGCATTTCATCATCGCTCTATTAAGCACATCATTGGGACACCATACCTGCCATATTTTCTGGAAAGACCATTACTAACACCTATACAGTGCAAGGTACGGCATCTTCTGGCAACTCCTGAACAAGTGCACCTTTTTTTGTGTGTGGATTCCTTATGATGACTGGAGAACGTCTGTGATACCCATTGGATATCCGTTTGTACTGGAACTAACTTCTGCATATATATATTTTTTTGTATTTTATGCACTGGTAACACTTTGTTACACCCCTTTTTTCCTTTTGGAATTATTTTGGATCGATATCTCCATCTTGTGCTTATGCTGCTAATACATGTGAGATGCTGCTAACTACCCTTACTATAAGGTATTTTACTTAATTTCCAGTGGATATATTTATTTGCACTATACGCACTCAAAGCACTTTTGTGATATCTACTTGATTTGTTTCATTTCTTATATACACTGCTCAAAAAAAATAAAGGGAACACAAACCACAGAATATAACTCCAGGTAAATCAAACTTCTGTGAAATCAAACTGTCCACTTAGGAAGCAACACTGATTGACAATCAATTTCACATGCTGTTGTGCAAATGGAATAGACAACAGATGGAAATTATTGGCAATTATCAAGACCCCCCCCCCAATAAAGGAGTGGTTCTGCAGGTGGGGACCACAGACCACATCTCAGTACTAATGCTTTTTGGCTGATGTTTTGGTCACTTTTGAATGATGGTTGTGCTTTCACACTCGTGGTAGCATGAGACGGACTCTACAACCCACACAAGTGGCTCAGGTAGTGCAGCTCATCCAGGATGGCACATCAATGCGAGCTGTGTCAAGGTTTGCTGTGTCTGTCAGCGTAGTGTCCAGAGGCTGGAGGCGCTACCTGGAGACAGGCCAGTACACCAGGAGACGTGGAGGGGGCAGTAGGAGGGCAACAACCCAGCAGCAATACCACTACCTCCGCCTTTGTGCAAGGAGGACCAGGAGGAGCACTGTCAGAGCCCTGCAAAATGAATTCCAGCAGGTCACAAATGAGCATGTGTATGCACAAATGGTTAGAAACAGACTCCATGAGGATGGTCTGAGTGCCCGACGTCCACAGATGGGGGTTGTGCTCACAGCCCAACACCGTGCAGGACACTTGGCATTTGCCACAGAATGCCAGAATTGGCAAATTTGCCACTGGCGCCCTGTGCTGTTCACAGATGAAAGCAGGTTCACACTGAGCACATGTGACAGACGTGACAGTCTGGAGACGCCGTGGAGAGCGATCTGCTGCCTGCAACATTCTTCAGCATGACAGATTTGGCAGTGGGTCAGTAAAGGTGTGGGGTGGCATTTCTTTGGAGGGCTGCACAGCCCTCCAATGTGCTCGCCAGAGGTAGCCTGACTGCCATTAGGCACCGAGATGAGATCCTCAGATCCCTTGTGAGACCACATGCTGGTGCGGTTGGCCCTGGGTTCCTCCTAATGCAGGACAATGCCAGACCTCATGTGGCTGGAGTGTGTCAGCAGTTCAAGCAAGATGAAGGCATTGAAGCTATGGACTGGCCCGCCCGTTCCCCAGACCTGAGTCCGATTGAGCACATCATGTCTCGCTCCATCCACCACTACATTGCACCACAGACTGTCCAGGAGTTGGCGGATGCTTTAGTCAGGGTCTGGGAGGAGACCCCTCAGGAGACCACCCGCCGGCTCATCAGGAGCATGCTCAAGCATTGTAGGGAGGTCATACAGGCACAGGGAGGTCATACAGGCACGTGGAGGCCACACATACTACTGAGCATCATTTTGACTTGTTTTAAGGACATTACATTCCACTTTAATTTTGTGGGTGACTCCAAATCCAGGCCTCCATTGGTAAATTTGATTTCCATTGATGATTTTTGTGTGATTTTGTCAGCACATTCAACTTTATACAGAACAAAGTATTCAATGAGAATATTTCATTCATTTAGATCTAGGATGTGTTATTTGAGAGTTCTCTTTATTGTTTTGAGCAGTGTATAATCCTGTTAATTATTCCATAAGATCGACTGGTCACTCATGTACATATATAGACTCAGTTACTGACAAACCTCTAGTACATCCTGTGCATGCAGTTAATTTTGTATTTGTATCTACCCTCAAAGAAATATTTAAAAAAAAAAAAATTGCGTGTATTAATAAAGATTTCATTATTATTTTTTTATACTTGGCATGAGACTTCCTTTTGCTTATAGGTTGAATTCATTTCATGGAAGTACCATCAATCTAGGCCATTTACTTTGGTTTTGATAGGAAATGTAGATTTTGAGCCCAGTCAGGGACAGCGATGATAATGTGTGCAAACTGTAAAGCGCTGCGGAATATGCTGGTGCTATATAAATAAAAAGATTATTATTATTACACCCCTATTACAAAATATGATATACCCCACTATTACAAAACAGTGTACCCCACTATTACAAAACACGACGTACCCCACTATTACAAAATACGGTATACCCCACTATTACAAAATACGGTATACCCCATTATTACAAAATACGACGTACCCCACTATTACAAAACACAGCGTACCCCACTATTACAGAACAAGGTGTACCCCACTATTACATAACACGGCTTACCCCACTATTACAGAACATGACGTACCCCACTATTACAGAACATGGTGTACCCCACTATTACAAAACACGGTGTACCCCACTATTACAGACCACGACGTACTCCACTATTACAGAACACTGTGTGACGCACTATTACAAAATATGGTATACCCCACTATTACAAGATACAGTGTACCCCACTATTACAGAACACAGTGTAACCCACTATTACAGAACACAGTGTAACCCACTATTACAGAACACGGTGTACCCCACTATTACCAAATACGGTGTACCCCACTATTACAAAATATGGTGTACCCCACTAATACAGAACACGACATACCCCACTAATACAGAACACGATGTACCCCACTAATACAGAACACAATGTACCCCACTAATACAGAACACGATGTACCCCACTAATACAGAACACGGTGTACCCCACTATTACAGAACACGGCGTACCCTACTATTACAGAACATGGTGTACCCCACTTTTAGGAGCTGTATACATTTTTATCCATTGAGCTCCCTCTAGTGGCACCGGCTGGCAGTCAAACTTGTGTGTGTTCCTTTGAGGGTGGTCCGGCCGATTGCCCCTATATGTTTCCGTTCCTAATGGCTGTACCTACCCTACAGCCTTCTTACCATCCATAAGACTGGCATGTTTTCTATGAAGATATGTTGTTTTGTATAGAGTTATGCACCATTGAGAAGGGTCAGGGGCCAACTGGAGCCACTCTTTTTCCCCAGGGGTCTCATAGCTGCCCTATTGGCCTATATGGAGAGGTAATTTCCTGTTGAGTCTACACCTCGGCCTCTTTTGTCTCATCTATATACATCTCAAACTCTTCTCTGTTCAGAATTTTGAAGATGAGTTTTCGATAAATGAGAGGTTCGGATCCTCTGAAATCGCGAGTCACTTCATACAACTTCCTCAACACCGGGGCCAGTGGCTCGAAGCCTGCGGTGTCCGCCAGCCACTGGGTATATTCCCACTGGTTCAGCCCGAGGCGGTAAAGATACTTGAGCGGTAACCCCGAAGCTCGGTGCTTTATTAGCTCTTGGCGGCACTCGGAAAGCATCAGCTTCGGAGGGGGCAATGGGAGTTTATCCTCCAGCGCTAACAGGAAAAACTGGGCCTGGCACCACAATTTTACAGGCCCCAATGAAGCCCAGGGTGGGGTATCGGGCATGGATAAGTTGATTATATAGGAGCGGTAGGTGACTCTTCCCTAGATCTGGGCTTTCCATATCTTCACCCTCCAAAAATCCCCAGTCCAGTACATCACCATGTTCTGCCCCGGACGCAAAGAATGGATAATTGTATCTGTAATCAGTACAGAAAATCAAAGTATCTGCCTCGATCTTCCATCCATCCTCACATACTAGGGTGTTAGGAGCAGCACTGACCACTGGAGGCGCCATTGAGATATTTCCTGGTGTGGTCCATGTTAGGGGAGGACCGCGATGGCTCAAAATGACCCGCTCGGCCTGAGCAGACAATTCCATGGCTATGTCTACACCTGAAGGTCTGTAGCCCAAAAGGACTACTGAACCTGAAGAGAAGACCTCCGGATAGCGGTAGAAATGGCTGTGTATCACTTGTCCTACAAAACCAATAACAAAAGATCCAATCAATATAACTCCACATTTTTACTTTAGAATGTAAACATAATTGTTATCCTTTTTATTTTATACAATTTTAGTGTTCGGAGCTCCATTTTTCTGATACAGAGTTCCAAATCCCCTGCATAGCATATAATTATAACATTCTGGCTACCAATATCTACCACTAGAGGGGGCTATGGAGCTGGGTGCATACTGGATAAATAGTATGCAATTAGCTCCCTCTAGTGGTCGCTGTAGGTATTCAGAACTTTATTCCTTTTCTCAGTGTTTTTGAAAAGAATTTTGCCTTCTGAAAAAATAAAAAAATACATAAATTAGAAATCAGAGAATAGAAATCGCGTCCAATTTTCTCAAGAATTCAGATTTGCTCAAATCTTTATTTTTTTTGTAATTATAGAAGGATTCTTTTGTTTAATTATAGAGAACTGAGAAAGCATAAAAAAAAAAAATAATACTCCCCTATCCTTGACACTCCCTGTACCTGTCCCAGTGCAGCCCGTTCCCTGATAATCTTATATCTGTTTTTTGGGCCTCTGGCCACTTCTGGATGGGTTTTACTTTCACTAATCTCCATGCTGTCATGCGAGGCATGACACACGTCGATGTCGTGGGGCGCAATACACAAGGGATGGTGTGAATGGAATTACCGGCCGGAAATAGCCGGTGGCCCAAAACAAAGACAGTAGGACTGACAGTCGCGGGGCAGGTAGCTGCAGTACCAGGCACAGCCACAACCATGTTTGGCGCTGTACATGGGCAAACAATGTAGAAGACCTTCAGATGATTGGTGATGGCCATCAAGTTTGTATTAGTATCGCTAACATTTTTGACACCCCCTCCTTTATACCATGTTTACAGCCTTTCTTAACCCCTCTTGATAAAATAATACATGTGCCAGGAAAATAAAATGGCGCTAACAACATGATTTGTATCTAGAAAGGATAAAATGTAGCATAAGGAGGAACTAAGGACCTCTGGGAGAATCCATACATTCAACCGGGTCAAGGATCGGGATCGTCATTTCCAAGGAAAACTCATGGAAGATCATTACTTTTGTTCTCTATCTCCGTTTCTCACCTTGAAAGTCCTTGAGTCCTTCAATCTCAGGGATGTAGGGATGAGAGTAATGTCTGCGGGGAATGGGACACAACGTCACACAAGGCGACAGACGTAATCAGAGAGAATATCCAAGGATTGGAGAAAGTTCTTCAAGTAAATATTGAGGAGCTCAAGCGGAACAGACATGGAAGAACATCTACTGCTGACCTCTAGTCACCCCCCCAGGACACCAGCTCCATCCGAGGACAACCAGCTGGACCTCCAGGGTATGTGTACACAGAGGTTTGGGAGCAGGAACTCCCCAAGTCTTACTCCAAATCTTTGAGTTTCCGGTTAGTGGCTATGTTCAAAGGGATTTTTGAGCTTGGAGGAAACTCTCCAAACCCTCCTCAAAAATGCCAAACTGTGAAAAATGTGAAGGTTCTGTTCAGTTGTTTGTCAAAAAGAAAAAACTCTTCAAAGTGACTTTATTTTGAGCATCTAAAGACCTTGTGTGCACATACCCCCGAAAAAGGAAAGTTTCCTGAAGTGGCAACTACTTAAAAGAACATTGTTTTTTTTGAGTAGTTCACAAATCAATATTCACACAGAGTATTTTTTTTCTCTGAGTTTTTGAAGAAGAAAGTCTCCAAACCTCTGAGCAGAATCTTGCCAAAATCTGCAATTTTTTTTTTCAAACAGCTTAGCAAAACACCTCAGTGTGAACACAGTGCGTTCTGTAATGGTGGGGAGTGGACATTCAGTCTTTTTGAGGATTTGGAGAGTTTCTGCCAAATTTCTGCTCCAAAAAAAACTGAATGTGAACAAGTAACTAATAAGTCATGTCAGACTAACTTAATTTCCTTCTATGACAGAATCACTGACTGGGAGGATCAGGGAAATGCTGTAGATATAGTATATCTTGACTTCAGCAAAGCATTTGACAAAGTATCTCACACAATTCTTATTGAAAAATGACTAAGTATGGAATGGACAAGGCAACTGTCAGGTGGATTCATAACTGGCTTAGTGATCGGACCCAAAGAGTGGTCGTAAATGGCTGCACATCCAGTTGGAAGAATGTATCAAGTGGGGTACCACAAGTAGTGTTGAGCATTCCGATACCGCAAGTATCGGGTATCGGCCGATATTCGCGTTATCGGAATTCCGATACTTAATTCCGATACTTTTTCCATATCGTATACCGGAATCGGAAGTTCCCATAATTCTTTGAGAGGCAATGTGATTTTAGTCAGCCAATGAGGAATCCTACGAAGTGTGGGCACATCCTGTAATGCTGCGGTCATCTTAACTAATGGCATGGCTGTGATTGGCTGCTGAAATGATGTCAGAATGCACTATAAAAGGCGCCGCCGCCATTTTAGCGTCACTGTGCTGTGAACTCAGTAAGGGACAGAACGCTACTCTGCTCACTCTGAGGGACAGTTAGATATTGCGATTTTGTGTACTACTGTGCTTGAGGCAGGCTAGTTTACCAACCGCTGTGTAAAGCTTCATTTTGCCAGTGTTGTTTTAACAGCTCTGTGCAAGGTGTGTGTGTGACAGTGCAGGTGACGCTGCAGTTTGCTCTGCATCCACCGCTGTTTGTAGGCATCTGCACGTGTCACTGACTCTTTTTTTTTTTTTTTTTTTTTATTTTGTGGAATTGGTGCAGCTCCATTATATTAGAAAAAAAAAATCAAATCTATTACTGTGACGTGCTTCCATCCGTATACAATACATTGGTTGCAAACACTATAGAAGTACAGAAAGGAGCTTTTCACAGATTGTGGACAGTTGTGTTTCAGTGTTGGCTGCTGATGATTCAGATGCCTAAAACCCCGCCGATTTTTAGCTACTGTGCTTGAACTGCAGTACGGGCAGAGCTACTCTGCTCATCTAGGACAGTTGATATTGCGATTTTGTACTACTGTGCTTGAGGCGCTGTTTCCAACCGCTGTTGTAAACTTCATTTGCCAGTGTTGTTTAACAGTCTGTGGTGTGTGTTGAAGTGCAGGTGACGCTGCAGTTTTCTGTCCACGCTGTTTGTACATCTGCACGTGTCATGCTCTTTTTTTCTTTTTTTTTATGTGGTTGGTGCGCTCCATTATTTAAAAAAAAATCAATCTATTACTGTGACGGCTTCCATCCGTATACAATACATTGGTTGCAAACACTATAGAAGTACAGAAAGGAGCTTTTCACAGATTGTGGACAGTTGTGTTTCAGTGTTCACTTCAGTCTGTGTTTTTTACTTTTTTGAGTGCAGATCACGCTCCAGTTACATGTTCAAGCACTGCTGCTTGTACTCTGCTGAGCGTGTCTCAGTGGCTCATCCTTTTCATTTATCTCCAATTGGTTCTGCTACATTCCATTTAAAATAAATCTAATCTATTAGTGTGACGCGCTTCCATCCGTATACAATACATTGGTTGCAAACACTATAGAAGTACAGAAAGGAGCTTTTCACAGATTGTGGACAGTTGTGTTTCAGTGTTCACTTCAGTCTGTGTTTTTTACTTTTTTGAGTGCAGATCACGCTCCAGTTACATGTTCAAGCACTGCTGCTTGTACTCTGCTGAGCGTGTCTCAGTGGCTCATCCTTTTCATTTATCTCCAATTGGTTCTGCTACATTCCATTTAAAATAAATCTAATCTATTAGTGTGACGCGCTTCCATCCGTATACAATACATTGGTTGCAAACACTATAGAAGTACAGAAAGGAGCTTTTCACAGATTGTGGACAGTTGTGTTTCAGTGTTCACTTCAGTCTGTGTTTTTACTTTTTTGAGTGCAGATCACGCTCCAGTTACATGTTCAAGCACTGCTGCTTGTACTCTGCTGAGCGTGTCTCAGTGGCTCATCCTTTTCATTTATCTCCAATTGGTTCTGCTACATTCCATTTAAATAAATCTAATCTATTAGTGTGACGCGCTTCCATCCGTATACAATACATTGGTTGCAAACAATATAGAAGTACACAAACGGGGCTTTCACAGCTACTGAACATGGGTTTTTAATTTTTAACTAAAATATGTATTTTTTCAAATGACACAAATATAAGTAATGTTGAAGAGGAATAGTCCTACATCCATTGTTTGCACAATATTACAGGTGTACATCATGTCCCTTAATCAACAATGTATTATTATATTTACTTGTATGCTTTTATTTAAAAGCCAAGAACACAGAAGGATAACCTTCGCACTGCAGCTGTTGTCAAAGTTCAACCCACATTATGCACTTCCAACATTGCAGCATTTGAGGCATGATGTGAGTTGGATTGGTCAAAGTTATGGAGTGAGAAGGTTCACCATCAGTACCCTATAGCATAAGTATGCTTTTGTGTTAGCATTTGTGTTAGACATGTGGATATCTGCCATAATATGTCACAATTATTTAGTTACAGATTTGTTACCAACACTAATCATTGAATGGTTTTAAATTTGACGTTTCACTTGTTTACAGCTTAGAAATAAGGGTGTAGCCTGATATCTATGTGTAGCACTAGCCACTTTAACATGTCATGTTTTTTTAAACATGTGTAGGTAGGTAGCAGTAATTTTTGCCGGACACACAGCAGGGGAACAGCAGGCGTTACTGAACCCCACTATCACTATAGCTTGTGTATTGGTCTGTGGACACGACACTTCTGAGCAGCAACTGGCAGTGTTGTAGCCCAGGGAGTATAGCTCAGGTGGTAGAAAGATGAACATAACAGGAGACATGGAAAACGTTGTCAACCAGTTAGTTAATCTGAAACCGGACAGGCAAATTCAGGCGAGATCCATGCCTAGTTCATTTTCAGAAAAGTAAGCCGTTCTACATTATCGTAGGATAGTCGCATGCAACGGTCTGTTAGTACACCACCTGCAGCAGTAAAGACGCGCTCCGATAATACACTGCCAGCAGATCAAGCCAGCACCTCCAATGCATACTGGCTAAGCTCTGGCCATGTATCCAGCTTAGAGACACAAAACTTGAATGGGGAAGAGCCATCTGGGAGTACACTGAGAGGGCAAGACATGTAGTCTGTCACCATCTTACGGAAATGTTGCCTCCTGCTGACTGGAGCCGTCTCGGATGGTGTAGACATTGGTGGCGCTGCCACAAAACTTCGACACATTTGGAACATACTGTTCTTGCCCTGTGCAGAGGCGCTGCTTGTGCTCCCTCTTGTTGCAGAGCTGTCTCCACTGCCTCGACGCACAGAGCTGCTTTGTAAATCAGTAGCAGCAGCAGTGCTCTCGGCTGGAATGGAGAACATTATGGATTGCACCAGTGTGTCTTGGTACTTCCGCATTTTACGCTCCCGGTTCAACGGTGTGATGAGGCTTTGTAAGTTGTCCCGGTAGCGAGGGTCTAGGAGGGTGTACACCCAATAATCAGACGTGGTGTGAATGTGTTCGATGCGGCGGTCGTTTCTCAGCCACTGCAGCATGAAATCAACCATGTGCTGCAGACTCCCAACTGGCCAAGAAACGTTGTCCCCTGCAAGAGGCGTCATCTCCGCCTGCTGTGCATCACCCCACCCTTGGTCTACATACTGACTAGAGCATTGTCTACCTCCCTCTGGAGCGATGTCTTCCTCCTCCATTGACTCCTCCTCATCCTCCTCACAAAGTCCTTCAAATACATATAAATTTACAAAATTTAAAACTCAAAATTTAAAAACTTTGTATCATAATTCTGTAACATCAGTTTATGGAAACACAATAGCATTACAAAAGGATAGACAAAAAATGTACATTATGTGCTTTGTAAATACATTAAAAGTTTGTAATGGTTATGAAAATATAGACAGCGACTCTGGAGGTTCAATTGTTGATACAGCATGGTACTTTGAAAGTCCTCCAGCCCTTTGTGAGGAACCACGTTGCGCTGACTGTCCAGAAGGTGATGGAATTTGTGACTCCTCATCCTCCACCTCTTCCAAAACCTCATGCCTTAGTGCTTGCAGTGTTTTTTGAAGCAGGCAGATAAGGGGGACAGTCAGGCTGACTAGTGCATCATCTGCACTCGCCATCCGCGTTGACTCATCAAACGCACGCAAAACGTGGCAGATATCCTTCATAGAGTTATTCGCCACTCATTACACTGGCAGTGGCTGCCCATTCATTATAGGATCCAATTCTAATTACTGGTTCTCACCAACATAGCTCTCCACAGCGCAGCACCCCCCTACATCTCCTCCCTTATTTATATTTATCGGCCTAACCGACTGCTGCACTCTGCAAACGACCTTCGACTAACCTCTGCACTAATCCGTACCTCCCACTCCCAACTCCAAGACTTCACCCGCGCTGCGCCAATCCTCTGGAATGCTCTACCCCAAGAAATTAGGACTATCCACAATTTGGATGGTTTCAGGCGCTCCCTCAAAACACATTTGTTCACAGTGGCCTATCACATTCACTAATCAAAGTCATTCTATGTGTAATTCTGTGTGTGTAGCCCATTCACTATCTCCATGCATCCCTCACTTCCTTAAAATGGCTGGACCATCATTGTAAAAACACCATTGTATATAAACACCTGTACTTTGTATCTCCCACACCTCATTGTAGATTGTAAGCTTTCACCAGCAGGGGCGGCTGATTTTGCTTTAATTATTGTATTGTTAACGTTGTTACTTATGACTCGTGTTTTGAAACTGTTAAACTGTAAAGCACTGCGGAATATTATGGCGCTATATAAATAAATAATATTATTATTCTTATTATAGAGGCCCACTCAGTAGTGGTGAAGTGTGAACGCCGCAAATTGCGAGTTGACTGCGCCTGATGCAGCTGATACTCCATTACTGTTGGCTGCTGCTCACACAACCGCTCCAACATATGTAACGAGGAATTCCACCTGGTGGGTACGTCACATATAATGCGATGTTCATGAAGGTGAAATCTGCGTTGCAGAGCTGCAATCAGCGATCTGGCCATGCTGGAACGTCGCAAGTGAGCGCACTCTAGGCGGACCTTGTGCAGCAGTGCATCAAGATCCGGATAGTCCCTCAAAAAACTCTGCACGACCAAGTTGAGCACATATGACAGACATGGTATGTGAGTGAGGTTGCCAAGGCCCAGAGCTGACACCAGATTTCGGCCATTGTCACACACTACCAAGCCTGCCTGTAGATTCTCTTCCAAAAACCACACGTCGCTCTCCTGCTTTATGGCATTACAGAGCTCCTGCGCTGTGTGGCTAAGATTCCCCATGGAAATTAATTTCAGGATGGCCTGTTGACATTTGGACACGGCTGTGCTCATATCGGTCGCAACAGGTAAACGTTCACGGGTCCATGTGGAGGTAGACCGTGACGGCTCCTGCAGCGATGATTCTGAGGAACTGGAATAGGAGGAGGAATCAATGTGTACAGACTTGATTCCTGCAATCCTTGGAGTTGGCAGAACACGTACAGCGCCACTCGCAAGATCAGTACCCGGCTGCACAACATTGACCCAATGGGCAGTGAGGGAAAGGTATTGTCCCTGGCCATGGGTGTTAGAACCCTCTTGTTAGGTTTTGTTTCAGTTTGCTGGTCACATGACCTTTTTTCCCTATTTAGTCTGGCTCCGCCCTTCTGGCTTTGCTTGACTTCATTGTATTATCTACTGTTAAGCTAGCCGGGTGCTTAGG
Organism: Oophaga sylvatica; assembly: GCA_033576555.1. NCBI lineage: Eukaryota > Metazoa > Chordata > Amphibia > Anura > Dendrobatidae > Oophaga > Oophaga sylvatica. The sequence continues at coordinate 9,649 of JARQOD010007455.1, read as the reverse complement.
TGCCTTAATCTGTGAGTTTTGCTTGATGTTAGGATCACAAAGTATTTATTTTTCTGTTTAATTATCCATGCTACAATTTATGTTAGGAGGTGTCCACCTTTTCTCCCAGTCCCTAGATCTTGTAGGGATTACTCCCTCGCAACTATAGGTCTTCGTTCACACTAGATGAGGACTTTAGCGGGTCTGGTCGCAGGATCAGGTTCCCCGTTACATCGTAGGGATTCAGCTTAGTTGTATTGTAGGGACAGAATTCCCTTCTTTCCTTACTGGTTGTAGCAGATCATAACAATGGGTACTGGTCCACGCATCGGTGGTCAGGTGGACCTTGCTACTGAGGGCTTTTAGTAGCGCATGTTTAATTTTTCCCTCAACATGCTTTTGCAGACCAGGGACGGCTTGCCTGCTGAAATGAAATCGGCTTGGCACATTGTATTGTGGGATTGACAATGATATTCAGTTACGGAAACTGTCTGTCTCCACCAGCCTGAATCACAGCATTTCAAGGGACAGGAGTTTTGCAATGCCAGCATTCAGAGCCTGTGCTCGTGCATGGTTTGCGGAGTATGGCCGTGTTTTATCCCATGCCTGTGCTACCGCTGGCTGTTTTGTGGCCTGGGAGTGTGAGGATGACAGGGAACTTGCTGCTGTGTGTGGAATAACAGTTTGTCTCTGGACAACAGTGGCCGAGGTTCTTCCATGGCGATCCTGTGAGGAAGCATAACCAGCTGTGTGTGAGCTCGATGAAGAGGCTTCAACACAACCTGAAGATGTAGGTGCTGCTGTAGGTTGGCCTACATCTCCAGTGTGTCTTTGTAACTCAACTACGTGCTTTGTCCGCACATGTTTCCACATATTTGTGGTATTGAGGTGACTGACACTTTTAGCTATTTTTAATTTTTGATTACACAGCTTGCATTTCACATAGCAAATATCATGTGCAAGTGTGTGAAAAAAGGACCACGCAGTGCAAGTCCTGGGAGCGCACGTTTTGACTTTTGGAAGACAACTGCTCCGAACAGGTGCCAAACTGGAGGCTACAGGCAACCGAGTCTGCAGCCTAACTCTCCCTCCTGTTTGTACCGTTGGGGCAATGTCTTCCTCTATCTTCCTTCTATCACTAACCATTTCTCTAGGCCTCTCCCAGCTTTCAATAGATTCTGAGAACAGAAGCAGACACTCAGCTGGCTCCTGTACAGAACTCTCTGACTGCCTGGGCAATTTGCCAGGCGGTGAAGAGACAGATGGTTGCCCAACAGTGCTGTGGTCCTGAGAGGAGGTGGAAGCAATTGAAGTCGATGCATTGGCTGAGATCCAAACAACAACGGCTTCAATTTGTTCTTCCCGCAGCAGGGGGGTACTCCGAGCTCCTACAAAAGTGCGCATAAAGGAACGCTCACGGCCCGGGGAAAACTGGTGGATGCTGTGTCACTGGGGGCCGCAGCAGCCACAGAATCCCCACGTCCTCTCCCTGAAGAAACTCCACGACCACGTGCCTTACTCCCTGCCTTCTTCATCTTGGTAGATTGATAAAGAAAGTCTGAAAAGTTATAAGGCCTAAGTGTGGTTATTCCGCAGAGACTGCAGTGAACACTGCACACAACTGTTCAGTAGGTGTGAAAGGCCCCTTTGTGTACTTCTATAGTGTTTGCAACCAATGTATTGTATACGGATGGAAGCGCGTCACACTAATAGATTTTATTTATTTGTAATAGAGTGGAGCAGCAACAATTAGAGAAAAATTTCAAGGATGTGCCAGTGACACACGCTCAGCAGACTACAACCAGCAGTGGTTGAAGAACTAACTGGAGCGTGATCTGCACTCCAAAAAGGAAAACCTCAGACTACAGTGAACACTGCACACAACTGTTCACTACCCAACGCGTCTCAGCAGGAAGGCAGTCTGTGCGTCAAAACAAAGGCGCAAGCATACATCCACGTACCCTGTTTATAAAGCTATATAAAAAAAATTATGTAGTAGTGACGCACACTTTATTGAGGTACAGTATTACATCGCCATTCACCATCTGTGGCTATGCAGTCTCATCTATATATACCTTATCTATCCGTTGTCATGCTTGCAAGTCGACAGTCAGGCATAAATAGCAATTTTCACTATGCACTATGCACTTTTTAAAGGTTATGTTTGTTAATAAACATGATTATTGCCACATATTATGAGTATTACATGATGGAAATTGTATAATTTTGTATAAACTGTTTAGTGACATTATTCAGCAAATGTAACATTTTAGTAATGTCACAGATAACTTGTAATGCTGATGATGTTTTGAAGTCAGACATTCATTGTCTATACAATAAAAATGGTGTACATACTGTTACTTATCCATCATTAATGGATTCAGATATGTACTTGTATGCTTTTATGTACAACCGTATAGCAGATTCCTTAACTAATTTATTTTGTGGTTTGCATTGCTGTTCAACATGTTAATGTATGTGTTTATGTTTGTCAATTCTTTATTTATCTAGATATTAGTTTAAATGAAATCATCATCTTATGGTAGTAAAGGTTATCTTTCTCTTGTTTGAAGTATAGACATTTAAAATTGACAGGTAACAAGGAAATTACTTGATCTAGTATTTAAACATCCTCCTTGACCCTGGGCTCCAACACCGCCAGTTGTTGCTCGGAAGTGCTGTTAGCACAGTCAACACTTGCTCCTGTGTTACTGGGGTTCAGTAACGTCAGCTGGTCCTCGGTTGTGCCATTGGCTCTTTTCCTTCTGCTGCCCCTCCGGGTTCCAGTACCGTCAGCTGGTTCTCCGCAGTGCCTTTGGCCTAGGTGCCTCCATCTTGGTATCCGAGTTCCAGCAACGTCTGCTGGTCCTTGGTAGTGCTTTGGAGCACAGGTACCTCCTGCTTAGTAACCGTGTCCCAGTAACGTCAGCTGGTCCTCGGTTGTGCCATTGGCTCTTTTCCTTCTGCTGCCCCTCCGGGTTCCAGTACCGTCAGCTGGTTCTCCACAGTGCCTTTGGCCTAGGTGCCTCCATCTCGGTATCCGAGTTCCAACAACGTCTGCTGGTCCTTGGTAGTGCTTTGGAGCACAGGTACCTCCTGCTTAGTAACCGTGTCCCAGTAACGTCAGCTGGTCCTCGGTTGTGCCATTGGCTCTTTTCCTTCTGCTGCCCCTCCGGGTTCCAGTACCGTCAGCTGGTTCTCCACAGTGCCTTTGGCCTAGGTGCCTCCATCTCGGTATCCGAGTTCCAGCAACGTCTGCTGGTCCTTGCTAGTGCTTTGGAGCACAGGTACCTCCTGCTTAGTAACCGTGTCCAGTAACATCAGCTGGTACAAGATTGTGCTACAAATACAAGATACGGAACAAGAGACACAAGAACAATAAGCAGAAGATCTAAAAGCAGAAGAACATGAAGTATAAGACCAAAATGAAGAGCAAAATATATGCTCTAAATTCTAAGCAGAAGAAGACTAAGCAGTGTATGGGGGTGAGTCCGTTCCTCCTCGTGGTGCCCCTGGAAAATGCCTGCTGCTGCAGGCTAAACTGAACACGGACAAATACTGTTGTAATTTAAATCTTTTGTGACAGCAAGAACGGAAGGATGAAAAATTCATACTTTGACAGATTACAAGTACAGGATTCTCTGTCACAAATAAGAATATGATGAAGAAGATGAAGCAGAATATGAATAAGAATAATAGTTTAATAAGAAGAATATGAGTAATGTTAACAAAGATGAATAGCAAGAAGTTTAAGAAGAAGATAAAGAAGGTGAAGATGAAGAATAATTTGATGAAAAAGATGATGCTGCAGAAGATTATGAAGGAGAAAGTGTGTGAAAAGTTAAAAAGGTGAAGATGAAGAGCATGGAAGTTGTGTAATATACATATTTGCCAAAATATAAAAAACGTTAACATTGTCAATTTCTTCGTCAATCCGAACATCTTTAAAAAAAAAAATATTTATGCTATTCCATTTGATTGGGTTAAACATCTATGCCTTTAATGTCTCCTCAACCTTCCCCAATACATTCTACATTACTCTTTGTTGTTTTCCTTCATGTACAATTAACCAACAAGGCAAGAATGGGTTTTTTTTAATTTCGATATTTTGTTCCCATAGACTTACATGGGACTTCCGGTATCGATATCGGGTATCGCCGATATTTTAGTGATATCGGCGATACCATTCCGATTCCGATACTTTAGGATATCGGAAAGTATCGCTCAACTCTAACCACAAGGCTCTGTTTTGGGCCCTGTATTGTTCAACATCTTTATCAATGATTTAGATGAAGGAATTGAGGGTAAACTGATCAAATTTGCTGATGACACAAAGCTAGGAGGGGTAGCTAATACTAGAGAAGAGAGAGAGAGGATTCAAAAAGATATAAATAAACTGGAGCAGTGGGCAGCAACTAACAGAATGGTTTTTAACAGGGAAAAATGCAAAGTACTACATCTGGGCAATAAAAATGAAAAAAGCATATACAAAATGGGAGGAATAGGGCTAAGTAACAGCACATGTGAAAAAGACTTGGGTATACTAATTGATCACAGACTGAACATGAGTCAATAGTGTGATGCAGCAGCAAAAAAGGCAAATGCAATTCTAGGATGTATCAACAGAAGCATACAGTCTAGATCACGTGAGGTCATTATTGCCCTCTACTCCTCTTTGGTCAGACCTCATCTGGAATACTGTGTCCAGTTTTGGGCACCACATTTTAAAAAAAAGACATCAACAAACTGGAGCAAGTTCAGAGAAGAGCCACCAGAATGGTGACCGGTCTGCAAACCATGTCCTATGAGGAACGGTTGCAGGATTTGGGAATGTTTAGCTTGCAAAAAAGAAGACTGAGAGGAGACTTAATAGCTGTCTACAAATATCTCAAGGGCTGTCACATTGTAGAAGGATCATCTTTATTCTCATTTGCACAAGGAAAGACTAGAAGCAATGGGATGAAACTGAATGGGAGGAGACACAGATTAGATATTAGAAAAAACTTTTTGACAGTTAGGGTGATCAATGAGTGGAACAGGCTGCCACGAGAGGTGGTGAGTTCTCCATCAATGGAAGTCTTCAAACAGAGGCTGGACAGACATCTGTCTGGGATGATTTAGAGAATCCTGCTTTGAGCAGGGGGTTGGACCAGATGGCCCAGGAGGTTCCTTCCAACTCTTCTATTCTATGATTCTAAGACCCATGAGTCTTTCTAAAGAATTTTCAGAGCAAAAACTGAGCAGAACCTCAAGAGTTTTGAATTTTTCTGCTCCAAAATTTCAGCAAAAAAGACTCAGTGTGAACACACGTTTCCTGTCAAAGAACTGGGTGCAAAAGATTGCCACCTCATTGGAGTGATTTTCAGGGTCAGCATCCCCATTGGCGGCACCTGATACCCACCGACATCTTCTGCCAATCCCTACACTCTGCAGCCTCATGATCTATCACGCTTTCTCTCAGGTACAAATGCTCTGGTGGTCGCACCTGTACAAAAACTTTTTGACAGTGAGGGTGATGTCACGCTGTATAGCAGATATATATATGTGATGACAATAATCTATATCAAAAGGGCAACATACTATATAACATGCGCATAGCTATATGATAACATAGATTTACCTGACAGAAAGTCCAGTGGGTCAAAACGGAATCCGTTATACGCTGTCTCCGGCTAGAGGGTGACCGGGGTCTAAGCTGACCCTAAACTGGGGTCCTAACTAATCCCTCAACCTGGAGGTACTGTTAAAGGTACAGAGGTCCAGGCCACCAGCGTAAACCCTGTCTCCTATCAATCCCTGCCAACTGTATTCTAGTCCTAAGAAGGACCCTGAATACCACCAAAGGGAATGAACAGGTAACGGTTAATGAACAGAAAGACATACAAGAAAGACAAGAAATAAAGTAAATAAAGTCTTACATACAACACACACACAGTAGGAACACCTAAGGTCTCAGAGATAAACTATAAGCTGTAAGAGTAAAAACAACTAAGGAGCTCTTAGCTTAAGTATTCCCAGAACCGATCCAGTCTGCTAAACTATATGAATGCTTTCACCGGCATCCAACACCCAGACTGGCAGGAATATAAAGGAAACTAATTAGAACATAATCCAAAGCAGCCGGGCGAGGCTGGACCTAGTCTTAGCAAAGAGCTAGGTAAAATTAACTCTCTCATTACCAAACACAAAGAAACAGCAGCTCAGCTGTGAGAAGTCAGAATGTGCAATCGCGACGATCTTCGTGGCGATGCACCCATGACAGTACCCCCCCTTCTACGAGGGGCCTCCGGACCCTCATGACCAGGTCTGTCCGGGTAAATTGTGTGAAAGGTCCGAACCAATCGATCTGCGTTATCATCAGACGCAGGGACCCACGTCCTCTCCTCAGGACCATACCCCCTCCAATGAACTTCCACGTTATCATTGACTACCACTGAAGGAGGAGGTAGAGGTGACGGTATGACTGGTGCCACATACTTTTTAAGTAATGACTTGTGAAACACATTATGAATTTTAAACGTAGGAGGGAGGTCCAGACGAAATGCCACAGGATTAATTATGGAACTGATCCTGTACGGCCCGATGAATCTGGGACCCAACCTCCAGGAGGAAACTTTAAGTTTTATATTCCTGGTAGACAACCAAACCAGATCGTTCACCTTCAGATCTAGACCAGAAACTCTCCTCCTATCAGCCATCCGTTTGTAACGGTTCCCCGTAACCTTCAGTCTTAAGCGATCTGGAACTATCAGTCTCCCTGGAAGTCCCACAGGGGCGTCCCCCTGAGCCCCCAATACCTCCCCCTCAAGCTCAGAGCATACAGCTGACACTACAACTCCCTCCTGAGGAATAGGAACTGGATCATCCGTCTTCCCGGCCCCTGGGAAAGTACGAGATAAGGCATCAGGAAGCAACTTTATTGAGCAGTCATATGCGCGATGAGGAGGTAACTCTTTACACCCCTCCTCTGAGAACATCTCCCCAAAGTCCTCCAGAAAAGGAGGCAAAGTCCTAGGCACAACCGCACCGATGACCGTGCTCATGCAGTTATTCCTGCAAAATTCACCCCACTGGCTTATCTTTCTGGATTGCCAATCAATCACTGGGTTATGTTTAGCCAACCAAGGAAGTCCCAACACAATAGGAGTAGGTAGACCCTCCAACACATAACAAGACAATTGCGCTTTATGAATTGCCCCTACTCGAAGATCTATGTTATGAACAGCTTGTACCAAGCTACCTTGACCAAGAGGTCTAGAATCAATAGAGAGTATAGGGACCGGTTTGGCCAATACACTCAGTTGCATACCATGCACCTGGGCAAACCGAGCGTCCACCAGATTAGCCCCGGACCCACTATCAAGAAAAACAGAAATCCTCTCAGTTCTAGTACCAATCACCACCTCCGCAGGCACGAGAAACTGAGAGGGATTTGGGGACGAAATACACACTCCCAGGTTAACTCCTTGGTTCAAAGAGGTCCGGGATGGACACCCCCCAACAAAATGTCCCTCTCTCCCGCAAAAGAAACACCTTCTAGTCTTGCGGCGCACCGCTGATTCCCTCCTACAAAATGATGTCCCTCCCAACTGCATGGGTTCCTCAGAACAGACCAGGGGAACCTCAGTATAAGGGACTTTAGTAGTAGGTGGAGTCATCACGGGGGGCGGAGTTACCTCGCGTCTTCCCCGAAGACGTCTATCAATGCGAATAGCGAGGGCCATAGCAGCCTCCAGTGATGGAGGAGAATCATACTGAGCCAACACATCTTTTAATTTGTCAGACAACCCTTGACAAAACTGGCTCCTAAGAGCTGGGTCATTCCACTGAGTATCTGTTGCCCATCTACGGAACTCAGAAGAATATTCCTCCGCTGGACGATTTCCTTGCCGTATTTTACGCAACCTTGTTTCAGCAAGGGAGACTCGATCCGGATCATCATATACCAGACCCAGGGCAGTAAAAAATCGATCCACTGACTGGAGATCTGGGGAGCCTGGAGGAATAGAGAACGCCCAAGATTGAGGATCCCCTTGTAAGAGCGAGATAACAATTCCCACCCTCTGCTCTTCACTCCCAGATGACCGAGGCCGCAGCCGAAAGTACAATTTACATGCCTCCCGGAAAGTAAAAAATTTGTCCCGCCCACCAGTGAACCTGTCCGGGAGAGCAACCTTAGGTTCAGATCTGGTTTGCTCCGGGGGAGACAAAACCTTGGACTTAATGTCTGCCAACTCCATGGACAATCCCTGCAACTGCCGGGCCAGCTGGGCTACTGGATCCATGATAGCTGGGGAGAATCTTTAGTATGGCCGGTGAAAATGTCACGCTGTATAGCAGATATATATATGTGATGACAATAATCTATATCAAAAGGGCAACATACTATATAACATGCGCATAGCTATATGATAACATAGATTTACCTGACAGAAAGTCCAGTGGGTCAAAACGGAATCCGTTATACGCTGTCTCCGGCTAGAGGGTGACCGGGGTCTAAGCTGACCCTAAACTGGGGTCCTAACTAATCCCTCAACCTGGAGGTACTGTTAAAGGTACAGAGGTCCAGGCCACCAGCGTAAACCCTGTCTCCTATCAATCCCTGCCAACTGTATTCTAGTCCTAAGAAGGACCCTGAATACCACCAAAGGGAATGAACAGATAACGGTTAATGAACAGAAAGACATACAAGAAAGACAAGAAAAAAAGTAAATAAAGTCTTACATACAACACTCACACACAGTAGGAACACCTAAGGTCTCAGAGATAAACTATAAGCTGTAAGAGTAAAAACAACTAAGGAGCTCTTAGCTTAAGTATTCCCAGAACCGATCCAGTCTGCTAAACTATATGAATGCTTTCACCGGCATCCAACACCCAGACTGGCAGGAATATAAAGGAAACTAATTAGAACATAATCCAAAGCAGCCGGGCGAGGCTGGACCTAGTCTTAGCAAAGAGCTAGGTAAAATTAACTCTCTCATTACCAAACACAAAGAAACAGCAGCTCAGCTGTGAGAAGTCAGAATGTGCAATCGCGACGATCTTCGTGGCGATGCACCCATGACAGGTGATCAATGAGTGGAACAGGCTGCCACGAGAGGTGGTGAGTTCTCCTTCAATGGAAATCTTCAAACAGAGGCTGGACATACATCTGTCTGAGATGGTTTAGTGACTCCTGCTTTGAACAGGGGGTTGGACCAGATGACTCAGGAGGTCCCTTCCAACATTCTATGATTCTAAGATTTTTCTCCAGACCTGATTCGAGAGCTCTCGATCGGTAGGGAAACATATTTTTTTTGTGGGACAAGTTTTAGAAGTAACACATGTAGAAATAGTAAGAGATCTTCTTAGACTAAGGAAGGGAGCAAGTACTCACCCCACACACACCATGATGGCATCAAATTTTTCCACCTCTTCTTTTCAATATTTGGCAATTACCCGCCAGGAAATCGGCTCGTGGTCTCCAGTCACAGGGGGCACAGACACCACCCGAGTGTTAAACTGCAAAGTGCAAGAGGAGGTGGCAAGTTTATATGATGTGGACCTGTCATAAAAAGTGTTATATTATTAGTTGTAGGGGCTTATATGGAAGGACCCCCCACATGGTACCCCAATAGACATGGGACATCACAGCACCCTCACAAAGACATCAGACCCATCTCTGTAC